>CM022372.1:3000000-3173535 GCA_011800155.1 Flammulina velutipes | reverse complement strand
CCCTAACCCTAACCCTAACCCCCCTAACCCTAACCCCCCTAACCCTAACCCCCCTAACCTAACCCCCCTAACCCTAACCCCCCTAACCCTAACCCCCCTAACCCTAACCCCCCTAACCCTAACCCCCCCTAACCCATCAACATATTGGAAGGTGTATCTAGCTGGTTTGGTCGTAAATCACCTATAAAATAGGTTGATGGCTGATCGAGTGAGATATCGACCCTTCGGAAGCATAAACATAGTCGTTTTAGTGTGAAACTACGCTCCAAATAGGTTGACGATCCCACGATACGGCCCGAATGAGACAGAATCCATCAACCTATTTAGAGGGAGTATTCCTTCCATTTTGTCCATCAACATATCGGAAGCTATATCCTATACGAATAGCAGGTAAAGTGCGTCTTTTCCATCTTCCAAATGTCAGATCAACCCTTCGGAAGGAGATATCTAGCGTAAATGACCTATGAAACGGATGGACAACAGCACTATCCTGTACGAATGACAGGTAAAGTACGTCCTTTCAGTCTTCCAAAAGTGAGATTGACAATTCGGAAAGGTGTATCTGGCTGGTTTGGTCGTAAATGTCCTATAAAATAGGTTGATGGCTGTTTGAGTGGGATATTGACCGTTTGGAAGCATAAAAGTAGCGGTTTTAGTACGAAACGAGGCTCCAAATAGGTTGACGGTACCACGATAGCGTCCGAATGAGATAGAATCCATCAACCTATTTTAGAGTGGGTATTCCTTCCGTTTTGTCTATCAACAAGTTGGAAAGATAGCCTAGAAAAGAGCTTTCCGAAACGTAGATTGACGTTTTGGAAGGGTGATTCGTCTTCCAGATTGTGGATCTACAAATTGGAAAGATAAAAAAACATCGCAAAAGGGCCCAAGTGAGATGAAACCCATCAACCTTTCGAAAGGTTGACGGCTGAGCTAGTTAGGTATGTATTCTTATGAGGTAAGTGCGGAATGTATGTATGCTGATATGTGCTAAGTAACTTGAACAGGTGTAAATGATGGTGTATGCTTGGAAATTATCGTGACTGAATGAATGAGTAGCGCGAACATCGAAAATGGAAAGTAATGAATATCGTCGTCAAAGACTAATCGTTCATTCCTAAAGGTCTTCGTTAGTACGCCATCATCTTTCGTCCAAGACGAAGTAACGCTCACCACAAAGTAGAGCGAATTATCGACATTTCTGTACATCTGCACCTCCCACGTATCGTTCCCGAGGTACTTGACACCCTGGTAAAAGACGTTGCCCTGCAACAGATCGACACGCTTCGGTCCCAGCCTCCTCTCCTCCTCTGGGTTCTCCGCCTGCTGACATCGATACTTAAACCAACGCCTAAACTCGTCCGTCTCCATAACATCCTTATAATACTCTCGCTCCGCGCTGGTCAAGACTATGTTGTAACATCGATAAACCATATGAAGCACATCGACGCAGTGAACGCCCGTGGGGTCCGTTATCTTCTCGCCGAACACCGGTGTCGACGCAGTCACCACGTAGCATCTCGTGATCAAACGACAAGGCGCCATCGACATGTCGTACTCCGCTCGGTCGATAGGCTCGTACCTCTTCGTGATCTTGTTCCAGCGATCGATGACGGTGGTGTACGGATTCTTGGTGATGTTGTATCGGATGGACAGTTTCTCCTTCCATTCCTTCGATTTCGTCTTGACCATGATCGGCTCAGGAAGGAGGATGTCATCGAGCGGGATCTTCTCCATTTGGAAGGGTAGAGCGCCTATGGATGGTCAGCGATGTCGACGAAGGTAGGCAATTGGACACATGCCTGTCTCTGCCACATCTCGAGGACGAGCCCAATCCTCGTTATCCGTCTGCACTGCACGCTCGCCTCCGCGTTCTCTACGCTCACGATCCCCCGCCTTATCCTCTCGACGTTTGTGGCGTTTGTCTTTATCTTCGCTCCGATCCTTGTGTTTCCGCTCCTTCTCGGCGTTGTTCGAGCTCCTGTGACGATGAGATGACTTTGCTGGCTTTTCGGCTGGGCGATGGGTCGGATAGTTGTCCATGGCAGTCGATGGGCGAATATGAGATGGTGGCTTCGGAGGAAAGTTGAAATGAGGCGTTATGGGGTCGACACGATGCCGGTCACGTTGCGTTGGAATCTGGGCCGGGAAGACATGGATGCCCGGGGTAGCGTCTATTGGATGAGTAGCGCCTAAATCTCTGTGAGTCCTTGACGAGAACAGATAGAATAAATTAACGAACGGGACGGTTTAGGTGGAAATGCGTGATGGTGAACGGGGGCTGCTTCTTGAGCTTCAATGCAATCAGCGCAATTTTCGAACGGCATCCTATGCATACTCACGCCATCCAGATGGGGCTCTTATAGGACGCGTCTCGATCGGGGTTTGCATACGGGATGGCGCACGAGCATGGACTATCCGATGGTGAGCATGCATAATTCCAGAAAACGTCGCTCGAGCTCACCTGCGTGTTCTATCATCTCTACAGGACTAGAACGTGACGCCTTCCGAGGACGAGGCATTAGAATAGCTGGGAGATTTCAGCGGTACGTCCTACGTCTCTGCCTCCAAATACGTACGTGCTGCTTCGGGCGAGTGATGCGCGGCGGCTTTCAGTATGCCTTTCAAAGGCTCTATAGTCGAAGGTGAGTACGACTGTATAGACAATCTAGCGTGCCACGTACTCATGGAATCGGAACGTGTCCGAGTTCGAGGTTCGTCATTGATTACGGTCGGTGTGATAAGATTATTAGAGACTCGCGCCTCTCTGTGTCGACTTCCAAAGGAGAAGAACGAAGGCATATCGTCGCTGCTTTCTGAAGAGACTGACGGGAATGGTTTAACAGGTAGATCGATGCGAGTCGACTGTTTGCGATGCTCCGGGGACCCAGTAGGCAGAGCGACGGAATGAATCTTGGGCGTATTCGGAACCTCCTTGGACGAAAGCCAGCGCATGAAACGCGAGAACGAATAGATTATGGCGAATACAGAGATGGAAAGAAGAGGAATAGAGTATGGGTGCGTCGTTTCAAAGGCGTAGCGGGTTCGTAAAAAGATGGAGAGATAACGGTCTATTGCGTGAGCTGGAGCTGTCTGCTGGGGATGGATGGTGGACTTACCAAGCCCTAGACATAGAGTTGACCAGCGCAACAGGGCAGTGTCGTGGAAGTCGCCTTTCACGCCCGTGAACGCTTGGAGCAAGCCTTCGGCTTAAGTGCTTGTCCAAGACGAAGGGAGTGTCGGACACGAGGCCGGACATGCGTTCACTCTTCCCCATGCTTCTACACGTGATACCCCCGGAACCTAGGAAGTCGAATGGCAGACGTCGTCTCCGTCGGTTGCCCCTCGGCTGTACGCTGGGTATAGTGGGTTTCCATTATCGTTGAGCTACGCGTTCTCCGGGTTCGCGTACCGAGGAGAGGCTCGCGCCCGGGAACATAGAATATTGGACGTCCTGGTTTGCCGTTATCTATGCCGCCTCGTGTTCATTGAACGGGTGACGCTCGGAATGAGGGGCGAGCTTGTAGGCAAGTGATCGGACATGGGGAAGTTTGGGGTTCCGGTGTAATCATTGTGAATGTCGCATTGTTGATTTTGCTGTGCCGACGTTTTGAGCGCGATGTTGGGATAAGTCTGCGTGCCATTCGTCGATGTAGATGCTTTGAACGCGAATTACATTGTCCATGCGCTAGTAGAATAACGCGAATGGCGGACTGACGTCGATACTTTTGGGTATCACATCCGACTTGCTATTTGTATCCAGACCACGTCGTGATTCTGCGGAAACCTTCCTCTATGTCGGACATGCATAGTTCTATCAGTAGGCGCGTCCAGAGCTTGGGAGCTGGGGCCGTGGCGCCATTGAATAGTGATGACGCATACAAAGCTCGCGATACTGTGTCGTTTGCCACGAAGTCAACGAAGAGAAGTTGATATCAATGATCGCAGACGCTACCTTCGAGGTGATTCCAAAAAGCGGAAGGCCTTCAAGCGTGGTTTTCTTCGGAAGGGAACCCAACTTCCGAAACTTGACGTTCCAATTACAGCATCGACGTCGAAGGTAAGGCAGCTTCGCCACAATCAGATCGTGGCGCAAATGATGTCAGCAAGATGAGGAGCGAGCCTTGTCAATGCAGAGCTATGAGAGCTAGACTGAATGGTAAGCGGGAAGATGATAATGCCGGTTGCGAACGCACCTCGTATCGCATGACGAGTCGCCTCCCGTTCACCAAGTTGTCAGGTAGCACACTACCGTCCTGAGTGGATACTGGCGTGGTGTAGAGCGTGGCGGCTCGAGGGAGTTCGAGCGACTTGTAGTTTACGCGTCGACAGTCGTTTGGGGATGCATAAATAGGCGTCCGAGAACGTTCCGAGTGTAGACGTGTGAATGGCAAGGCGCAAGATTCTGTCGACTTCTTTGCTGTGCTCATTCGCTCAGTAAGAGATGTTACTTGAAAAGATGCGCATAGCGCCCACTGTATGGCTCATTGACGGTTCCCAGCAAGTTGCGGTAGCGCGAAAGTGACAAGCGCGTCGAGCACGTGTTATGTGACGAGATTGTGACAAAATTTTAACCCTTTACCTTTTGCCATCACGCATAAAACGCTGTTTTGCATCGTGAGGCTGCTCTCCCATTTACCATCGACATCGCCACTGACGAGCATCTTCTGTACCGCCAGATGGACTTGCAACAGCTCTCTTCCCTGTTCTCTCTGACCCTCAACGCCGATCCCAACATCCGCAAGAAGGCTGAGCTTGACATCCGCAAGGTGCGATTTCATCCAAACGGCGACAAGTACAGCCTAATCGTATCGCAACAGATTCAGAATGAAGACGGCCTGATCACTGCACTCCTCCAAATTATTGCCACGGACAGCGTCGACATGTAGGATCACTTTCGACGCGCGTTTCCTCCAAATTCCTGACATCTTCGCAGTGCCACTCGTCAATCATGCGCTGTATGGGTCAAGAATCGCGTCTTTACCCATTACCCAGCCGATGGGCGTCGCGGAGACATGTCTGCTGCCGATTGTCAAAGCCTACGAACGCATCTCCTACCCATAATCGCCAACGCGCCTTCCCGACCCATTGCCCTCCAACTCGCGAACAGCTTCAAAAACGCAGTCACTCGCGACTTCCCCACTCGATGGCCAGGCCTGCTCGATGAAATAAAGAGGTTGCTTAACAGCGGTGAAATACGAGAGGTGCATGCAGGATGTATCGCAGCCCTCGAAGCTGTTCGCGGATTCCGGTATGTCCATCCATAATAGAAATTCTTTCGTCTGCTCAACATACGTCCAGCTACCTCAACAATGCCCAAAACCTTCATTCCATCGTGGCACAACTATTTCCCATCCTCGTCAGCATTGCCACCAACATGTTGCAGACGCCCCCTTCTGCGTCCGAGGAGATCCCTGCCATGCTCCATCTCATTCTCAAGACCTATCGCACCAGTACCGCCATGTCTCTCAGCGAACATCAGCGGAGCGCCGAGAGTTTGGTCCCGTGGGGCCAACTCCTTTTCGCGGTCGTCCAGCTCCAGATCCCGGCGGATGTCATCCCTGCCGACGAGGACGCGCGTGAGGCTTCAGAGTGGTGGAAAACGAAGAAATGGGCCTATGCCATTCTTGGACGTTTGTTCCATCGGTATGTCTCAACGTCTCGTCCAACTTGCTAGACCTCAATCCGCGATAGGTACGGAAATCCATCTCAACTTCCAAGCGCGATGAAGGAGTACAAAGGCTTCGCCGAACATTTCGTCAACGTCTTCGCTCCCGAAATTCTCAACATCTACCTTCATCAAGTCGAACTCTTCGTTTCCGGCCAAGCATGGTTATCTCCCAAGTGCCAATACCACATCTTCACGTTTTTCAACGAATGGTACGTCGCTTATTAGCTACCCTTTGCCTTGCTGTTTTATCTGACAAAACTTAGTATCAAACCCAAATCTACCTGGTCCCTCCTCAAGCCCCACTTCACGACTCTCGTTTCCACCTTCATCTTCCCCCAGCTCTCCTTTACCCCCACCCGTGCGGCGCTTTGGGAGTCGGACCCCATCGACTACGTCCGCCTGTCCGTGGACGAGTACGAAAACTACGCGACGCCTGTCAGCGCAGCTACCACATTCCTCTTCGGTCTGGCCTCCAATCGCACCAACACGACCTTTGAGCCGATCCTTAGCTTCGTCAACGGTGTCTTGCAGAGCGGTGTCCGAGATGAGGAGAAATTTGGTGCTCTGAACATGCTGGCAGCACTTGGGCCTTGGATGATGAAGCACCCCAAGGTCAAGGGCAACATGGAAGCCTTGGTCATGCAACATGTAACGCCTTCATTGACTAGCGAGAAGGCGTATTTGAGGGCCATCGTACGTGCCCCTCTGACATTATCTCTCATAACTCGCTGACGTGTTTTCGGTAGGCATGTGAGCTCGTTGGAACGCTCGTAAAGAACAAGATGCAAATAACCAACGAACCGGTGAGTTTGGGGTTGAAACAGATGTTTTATGTTTTCACCTAACATCACCTCATAGGCACTGCATACCATCTTTACCACTATCTTCGCGCTGTTGGATGATCCCGAATTCCCAGTCAAAGTCCAAGCTTGCCTTGCGCTCACGGAACTTATCGTAGCCTTCGATTCGGTGGAAAAGGCAGTTGCGCCTCAAGTAGCCAAAGTCATCCAAGGTAAATCTCATACGTAGACCTTCGTGTTATCCGTTACTAATCCTTTCCAGACGTCCTCAGGCTCTCCGACGAAAGCGAACTTGATATCCTGAACCACAGCATGGAAGTCCTCGTGGATACCTATCAGACGGAGCTGCTCCCCGTTGCATCCCAGCTAGCCCAGCGTCTCGTACGTCTCCCATCTCATTCTCCAGGCATCTTTCGCTGAACATCCTCTCAGTGCGAATCTTATCTCCGTTTAGTTCGGGAGACTATCGCAGCGGATGATCAGGCAGAGGGCATGGACCTCGAAACGATGGTTGTTAGTGGAGAGGACGACAAGACGTTCCACGCGATGGGTATTGCGAAGACAATCTGGACTGTAAGTTACTTTGGCCTCGTCTTCTTTGTTGTCCATTTCAGCCATGGGCAAAAACTTCTGGGTATGAAGTGGACCATCTACTATTTCTTTCAAATTCCATATAGTTGTTCCATCTTTGCTGATATCCCTCCAGGTTATCTCTTCCGTCGACAGCTCCCCCGAGATTCTGAAGGAAGTTCAGGAAGTGGTCATTCCAATCATCACCTTCACCTTGGAGCACAAATTCCTTGGTAAGCTCCAACTGTTTCCGCTTCTTCGTTGGCCAATAAACACTCCATAGATCTGTTTGACAGCATGTACGACCTAGTGGACAGCTTGACATTCAAGCTTCGTGCTGTATCGCCTGCTATGTGGAGAGTATTCGAGCTCACGCATAACCTCTTCAAATCCGATGCGGTGGATTACCTAGAAGGTAACTATTTCGTTTCCTTGCATCGACGTATTACTTACTTCTGTGCCCAGAAATGCTCCCGTCTTTGGACAACTTTGTCTCGTTCGGTAGTGCCGTCATCCAGCAGCGCCCTGACTACAAGCAAATGCTCATCGACATCTACGCGACGAGTATCACCAACGAACACCTTGGCGAGAACGATCGCGTTAACGGATGCAAACTTGCTGAATCCATTCTGCTCAACCTTCGAGGAAGTGTCGACGAGGTATGTATCCTAGTTTTTGAACGCTCCCGTTTCCCAACTTAATGTCATCTAGGCTCTCCAACCCATCATCCAAACCGCCTTTGCCCACATCGAGGAGGCGGAAACTGCCTCTCTCAAATTGGCCATGCTGGAAGTCCTCATCAACGCTGTCCTATACAACCCGTCCGCAGCGCTACACTTGATGGAGGCGACCGCGCCCGGAAACGCACGCCTATTCTTCGACAAGTGGTTCGCGGCTATCAACTCTGACGACAAACTTCCGAGAGTTCACGACAAGCGCCTCAGTCTGCTCACGCTCTCCGCTCTCCTCGAGATGGACCCAAGCGGGATTCCCGAATCTGTCAAAGATGGTTGGCCAGGCCTTTTAGGTGGAGCGCTGAAGTTATTCAAGGAGTACCCGGAAGCTGTCAAAGGTATGCTTGACTTGGTGAGAAGTGGGAATGTGTCTGACGAATCACGTATCAGCTCGCAAGGCGATCGAGGAAGCTATTGAGGATGACGAGGAGGATGACGATCCCGCTGACGAGAAGTACCTCAACCTCACGAACGATGATGGCAAGTTCTCTTCATCATGGTTCCCCCATTCCAGCTAACATTTTGCAGATGACGTCTGGGACGAGGATTCCGCTTACTTGGAGATGCTCGCGAACGAGGTGAGCAATTCCTTCGAGCCTACGAAACTCTTTCTGATCGCATTCATTTCCAGGGTGCTCGTCTAAGAGAGAAGTCAGCCAAGATAACAGCTGGGGGCGAGGCTGAAGAGGACTTTGAGGACATCGATGACGATGACGATGACGACGACGACGAAATAGAGGAGGAGATTGGATACTACAGCGCCCTGGACAACATCAACCCGTACACCTCGTTCCAGCAGGCTTTGACTGGTACGTCCTTTTCTTCGATACTTCTCGGGATCGGCGCTGATCATCTTGTTTAGCTTTCCAGATGAAGAACCCAGCCGCGTACCAGACTGCGACGACGGCGCTGACGATGGAACAGCAGACGGGCTTGATGGAGGTTGTGAAGATTGCTGAGACGGCTGTAATACCAGTTGCATGAACTGACTTTCTGTTGACACTTGTACTTGGCTTTCTGTTCACTTGTTTTTCTACTTACATGTTTTTGGATTACTGTATTGCTTGCTACTCGTACCAAGCGTGTGCGCTTAGCTCAAATCGGAGACCAGCGGTGGTCCTGGAACATTTTCATGACTATAACCAACCCCGGCAGATGCCGCACATTGTTCAAGGTTGTCTCCTACCTTCATCATATGTCGACGACTATCTTCGGTTCAAGCTCTATCCTAAATGTGAGAGATGATCCTGGAACATTGACTTTGAACTGATAGGTTGACAAGGAAATACCAAATTTCCTTGGTGATACGTATAGAGAGCCTAATATCTCAGATCCTGAGAGTAGGATACGCCACTATGAAGCCTTACTGAGCAGACATGGTCGACATCCCTATCTTTTGGTTCGTCTCGGATATTTGCTACAAATGCTGGGAAGCGGTGGCTCTGCAGTTGAGTTTTACCACGAGGTATTGTCGTCCTATTTCCCAAAGCCGAATTAGCTGAAGGACATCGCTTGTGCGTAGGCACAAGTTGAGATGGCTGCTACTAGGGACATCTCGGATTCGGCGTTTGACGTTAAGATACACCAGTTGCAAGACGAAGTAGACTATGATAGTCGCGATATATGGCAGCAATTCTCAAGCACGCGTAAGCACTATCCATTCTAATTTCAAATGCAGTTGATAATTGCGTTCTAGTACGTGTTGAACAATTCTGGAAGCCCACAAAGTCTCATTCGTTCCCACTGAATGCTCGCGTACTCCCTGTAGGACACGAAGCCATTAAACTCGAATGGCAGTCGTCGTTCCCTCCAGGATCGTCTCTCTTTCGCAAGTATCTCAACGATGTCGCAATCGAAACTAATCAGATTGAGGGCGTTTTTCTCATGACTGTTGAGGTTCGTACCTATTCCGACTCAACTCTAGCCTGACGAACATATCTCGAGGCTACGCAAGACCTCATTCGAAGAGGTATGACGGAGGGAACCGTAAAGACACTTCCAGATAGCAAAACACACGACAAAGCATGGATCAAGGAGATTCTGAATGACACACTCTCTGTAGGCTCAGTCGTCTACTCGACGAATGACAAGGGTTGACCCGTGTCCAGGCTTACGACTTACTGCGCCCTATCACCGAAGACATAACAACCTTGACTCCAGAAACCATTTGCGCTGTTCACGCTCGACTGATGGACAACGCGAGGTTCGACAAAACTTACATACCGCCGGGTCATACACGAAGCATAACGAGAAAGACGGTCTTCATTGACAGCGGCAATGGCGATGGCATACAGTGTTGTCCTCATTTTGCTGTAGATGGTGAACTACTCATCATCTGCAAGACGGTACAGGCGAGTTGTCTTTCTCTTCGTCCGGATGTGATGAGAACGTGCGTTGATCTGATCGCACAGTTTTGGCTCGAGAAGTGGGAGAATCCGTTTGCGATTGCAAGCTGGCTTCACTTGGTCTTGGCGAGATGTCACCCATTCAATGTATGTCGTCGTCTCCTTTGCCTTGGCTCAATTCAACAAATGTGTATGCCCTGTAGGACGGCAACGGGCGCACTTGTCGACTGATCGCCTCGATTCCTCTGATGTTGCATGGTTATCCACCTATATCAATACCGTCATCCTCTCGAGTTGCCTACACGAACGGTATTAATCAGGTTAGTTGGTTTACAGCTTGTGATGTTCATCTCAATTCATGGGCGTAGGCGTACCTCGAAAATCATGGTCCAATGATCCAGTGTATCGTCGAGGGAATGCATGCGTCGATTGAGAAGGTTTCGACTTTGACCGAGACTCCAGGAGCAGTGAGTCGCGTCAACAAGAATAGTTGATGATGGATGTTACACTCCGGTATTTGAGTGCATTCAACTGAAGAGGAAGGCTACTCATGCGTCCTTCTCCACATTATATCCTGGTGCACCGACCAGGGGAGGTATGTTTTGTTGAATTCCACCAAGCCAGAGAATTCAATATAGTTATTCTATTCTCACGTACGCGAATGGATCGTACCTGAAAACATGCCGAGGGACTAATTGCACGCCACTATCAAGAACTTACTTCCTTGGAGAAATATCTGATATGTGTGGCGTTTGTGGCGATGTGTATACATTGACTGACGAGGCGCATCTTATACTATGTCATTCTCAAGATATCGCACAGGCTACACAAGCGCTGGCTACTACTGCCTGACAATTATATGTAGCGACATATAGCCCTATTGGACGATGAATTATATTTCGGAATAGAGCATCAGTCAAAAAAGGGCATAAACGCGATTGTTTACATATAATGCTCGACTTCCACGAGACGGGGATTCACAGGCGCCAAAACCGGAAAGCCCGAAGATGCGAAATTTGCACCCGGTGCTATTAGTATTAACTAGCAGGATAGCCCGTGGGATCACGGGCCTTTCCATTGAGCAGTTTACCATAGTATACATGCATCCACAGATGATTATGATTGATACCGATAACTATGAACTTAGAGTCAAACAAATGTGTTGTATCTGTAACGTTAGAAACTTAGTGCTCTGTCGCACCCACCTCCGGTGGGTGCTCTCGAGCCCCGTGGACCCCTTGACGACCCAGCGGGAAGCCCATATGTAAGAAGGATGCGCTCTGCCGCACCCATCTACGATGGGTGCTCTCGAGCCCCGTGGGCATCACTGCGCCACAGTGAGATTGATACCAATAACATGCATATAACTTACAACCCAGTAATTTGTCGTATTTGTTAAAAAAATGCTCTGCCACACCCACCTCTGGTGGGTGCTCTCGAGCCCCGTGGAATCATTTCTGACTTGAAATCCCGTGCAAGAGGGACATATAGAACGCGCTCTGCCGCACCCATCTGCGATGGGTGCTCTCGAGCCCCGTGGTCACTGTCAACAAACATATGACTACCTTCGCCACATACTACGCAGCTCATCAGTGATATTGTTCCAGGACAGTGATTGTAGCGGTTAAGGGCCTGGCCTTCGGGAGGGAATCGGGCTCTGAATTTCTGTTATATTAAATAGCTAGTTATCTTAGATTTAGTAGTGTACTGTGTTTTCTTGCAAAGCCCAATGCTACTTGTAACTGTATTCAGCCACGGATGGCGCCACAAAATTGATGTCTCAATGTCTTTGTTAGATACTGCTTATTTTTTTCTCATACAGGATATCTCTATAGTATACAAGTAAACATATCAGCAAGGTCGTGGCAGTTATGGTGTACCCCGGTAGCGGCAAATGAGTACTTTGACTTGACTTTCGAGCTTTTGATCGCTGCCACGTGCGTTTGAGCTTTGTATTAATAAGCCATTTTCCTTTATTTAATAGGATACTTCGTATAGAATCCGTTGCAGTGTGCGTCAGAGCGACTTTCCGGTACCGCTGACATATACGTTCGGCGTACTTCCCTAGTCAGATGGCGGGAATTGATGTGGCGTATCCTTAATCTACATAACTAACAGAAATTGCATTGCCTCATGTCCTGATTATACCGAGATGAATATTTCTGGCGGACATTTAAGTTTGTCGGAAGACTGTTATCACCGAGGAGAATTGGTAAGTACTGGTTTGGATGCGTGTAGTACTTAATACTGACATGTAGCAACAGCTCTTTTCCGGGGTTCATTCTGGCTGTCTAGAGGCGCCGAGAAGACGAGTAATCCAACCTCGCCCTTGACACCAAACGAACGCGTGAATTTGCACGGAGTCCATTCACTATCGCACTTCGAGGCAGACGCCAGGATTGATGATCGGATGTCCTTACCCGGGGTAGATCCGGCCTTTGTACAGCTACATTCACGACTGCACCCTAGTTCAAAGTACGGGACTTGATCCAGCTGTCGTCTGAGCGCCTATCCATCCCGCTGCTATAACTTGAACTATCGTCTTCATCCGCCTTCTGGATCGCCTCCCGTCTCACCTAACCTTGGAACTAGCTGTCTTTGCATCATCCGGCGAAATGTGCATCGTATTCTGGACACTTGAACATCCGGACTACGCGCTGTATGTATATGCTTGATCCTTTTCGGCTTATCCTGATCCCCCAATATGCAGTGTGCTCTGTGCGAATCGCGATGAGTATCTCACGCGACCCACACAAGACGCCTGCTTCCACAATTTTGAGCGTGGATCAAGCTCAGGGAAAATTTTATCAGGGATTGACACCAAGGCCGGCGGTAGCTGGTTAGGTTTGAATAAAGAGACCGGACATATTGCTCTTCTGTACGTCCACACATCGTTCGAAATAGACGCCTCTTGACCCGCACCCCAGTACGAATATCACGGAACCATATCAAACCTTCGACTCGTCCCGAGGAACCCTCGTGTCCTCGTTTCTACTATCAGAAGGCTCCCTGCCGCTCCAAGAGGATTCTCGCCGGCTGATACGACAAGATGTTCAATTCGCAGGCTTCAACATGCTATTGCTTGCCCCATCTACGACAAATGCGCCGGTAACATTCGACGCTTTGTTCATATCAAACAATGGTGCAGGTGGCACCATAACTTCTAGTACCCCAGACAGATCATGCGGCTGTTTCTCCAACGGAATCCAATCCCAAGGGGGAGAGGATTGGCCGAAAGTGAAAAACGGTAAAACCACGTTTGCCTCCATCCTAAAGGCCGACACGAGCGAAGAAGAGCTTACAGAGCGTCTTTTCCACATGATGACGTGCGTCCATCTTTCCGTTGGAATTTACTCACCTTCGTGTACTCACATATGTCCTGAAGAGACCAGGATCCCCGGCCAATAGAGCAGCGCTCAGACCTCCGGCATACTATCCAAGTGGCACCGTTCGTTATCCCGAATCCGAAACTAGCACCCCAGGACAGGATGTATGGAACGCGTCTCTCGACGGTGATTTTGATCAAGAAGGACGGGAGCGTCTTGTTCATCGAGCGAGATATCTTTCAGTCTGTGGAAGGCGCCGTCAAGAGAGCAGATCCGGCTAACCAGAGGGTGGTTCGCTGTTCCTTGGACTGTGTAGCGCCCAAGTCATGATTCAATTCAGATTGTCTACAAGAATCAATGCCAAGTGTCAAATCTGTAGAGCTACGAGACGTAAGTATATGTTTTCCACAACTCCGCGGATCATCGCAGAGCGAAGAGCATGGGAGGGCGAGTCACGGACACAGACAGTGAGAAACAGGTAGTTTCTTGAGCTCAGTAAAAGGGGTCCTCTGTAATCTCCATAGAAGCGCGCGAACCACCCGTGCCTTTCAACGAAATGAATGAAAGCTTACTCAACGCGTCATATCGATTCGTTGTATGGAAGTCTCCCTCTTTTCATGCCTCCCAGTAGTGAGCGACCCATGGCTCCCTCCAGCGGTGGCAAGACGCGCCTTGATCGTCAATCTCCGCACTACACACGCGTCGTGTGCCCTCTCAAATTCCGCCCTCGATCGTGATCGCAGAGTCTATTTCACTGCCGAGATATTGGAAATTTTCCAAGAAGTTTCCGACTATCGAATCCGCATCTTCCGGGGATATCGCTAAAGAAGGAGAATGAAATGTGGCGTAATTCGTGGGTGATTCATGTGAAGTTAACAAAAAGGTGCGACTGAGTACTGAATACGTAGGTAGAAGAAGCATTAGATCAGATACAGTACGATGGTATACGAGTCCAGGGTGGGTCCAAGATAGCTAACCAAAACGAGGGGGAAGAATAATTACTGAAGATGAGCATAATCAAGTGATGATATGGTTATATATACTGCCATGTTCTGACGCTTGCATCGGAAAGTATGGGTTGTAGCCAGGCGTGGTCCACTCGTGTGGGGAAGAAGGCGAAGCACTGGTATGGAACGGACCATGCGAACTGCCCGAAGCGGACAACGGAGTGAGGATTTCGCTGTCCGTGGGCGTGTTGCTATCGTACGACGGGCCGCTTTCGCTAGGTTCGTTCGCTCTATCGGGTCACTTAGTCAACACGAAGTCCTCGAATGGAACGGAGCAAAAACGTACTGCAGCATATTACGGAGCTCCGTGATACGTCTGTAAATGGCACACTGCGTATTGGAAGGATGGGGCGAGTACTGTCGGAGAGATGCCAAGGACGCGTCCAAATGATGGGCCAACGTGGCGTAGGAGTGCTGCCCGCGACAAGAACAGTTAATGGTCTCTGAACTATAACTTCGGCTTTCATAGTCCCCGTTTCCACTCCCACCTCCATCAGAATACGACGCCCCACCTTCATAAGATCCGCCCCCAGAAAAGCTCTGGTGATAGCGCGACGACGGTGAGGGAGAGAATCGATAGAGATGCGAGGGGGTCTCGTTGGCTGTTTCCGTCTTTATGGGCGTCAAGAGGGATGGAAGGATGGCCCGCGCGGCGTTGGGATTGGCTCTGTCACCGCCAGTTGGATCGGGCGAATGCCGTCGCTTGAGTGGTGCGCATTTTGTGGCACGGGAATGCCACTTTTCGTTGGGATCGCCATCTCTGAAGCTGCTATCGGCCCAGCGGGGGTGCGGTTTGCCTAAAAGAATAATTTAATGAGATACGCTTAATCGAAACTAGAATGGCACGTACCACGCAGTTCCCTTACCAATGACTCGAGCTCGGCAATACGGTTTCGGAGGCGCGTTGTCTCATCGATAGTTGGATCATCCCTGTTACGAAAGCCTCAGAAGCGCGTAGTGCACCCTAAAAAGATTTTGACCCACCTCAGCGCTGGATCATCAATTTCATAGACGCAAAGTCCAGTCTGAGCACTTTCCGTTAGCCGCAAGACAATAAAGGAATTAAAAGGTCACATACTAGGCCGAGCTGGATGCAACGTTGGCATGGTCGCTTCCTGTCGCACTGAACCGAATAAGCATTCAACCTTGCGACGAGGTCAAAACGACTGCGCACCTTGCGTTTAGATGTATGGCAGTTAAGACAGCTTTGCGTAGTCCTGTTCCTGCGTCTTTTCCTACGCGTAGCATTGCTGTTGAGGTGCACGTCGGAGTGAGAAGTAGATAAAACGAACCTGTGGTCTGTGTCGACAGTGAACTCCATATCCATAGATTCGCCCTTTGTTTGCAAAGGCTGGAAGGGAACCGTGTTCATGAAAGCCCGTGGCACAGAGAGAATGAGAGAAAGAGCACAAGAGACTAAGATGACTTTATGAGGGTCCCGGCGGCGCCATTAAGTAAAGGGTGTGGGAGCCAGATCCAGATCGTCTATTCATTAGATGCACCCCGCCAAAAATGGGTGTTTCGACCTCGATTCAAACCGAAGAATACGTTCCGGAACAGGCAAAGGTTATCCGTCAGTTTGGTTTCGTTACACGGTCACAAAGGCACGCGTCTGCACGTAGACGCCCTGAAAATCAAAAAAGATATTCACTTACCTTTGGAAAAGCCAGATTATCGTGGTTCTCATAGCTCCTTCCTGCTCGCAAGGAGAGACAACGCGCTATCGAAACACGATAAGAATCAGCCCAATCCTTACTCCTGAATATACAGATTCAGACGCATTGCAATGGATACACACATATACACGTCCAACAGCCATTCTGGCCTCATCAGAAGATACAATACGCGATTGGACATATCTCCGAAGTTCGGTGATGGGACAAGTAGCAGTCGATCAGTATTTTTCACGCTTGCATTAAAACACTGTGCATGCCCGAGAGACCTACGGACAGCATAAGGAGGCGTTACTATTGTGCGAAGTGTTCCATACCATTTTGGGGCCAGAATCGCTCTGGGGAAGCCGGTGAATAGATTGAAGACGTCCACTCGTGGCAGCTGGCAAGGCGTCATCAAATGTGGGTTGTTAATATAACTAATGTAACATGCCTTATCGCGCGTGATTTAAGCCAGAACAACTTGAACTGGAGCTGGCGATATCTGTGGGATATAGGTAAGTGATATTGGCTAGGCGGAGGTTAAGTTGAATACTGACGCGATTCATTTACAGCTAAACTCTTCTGGAACGAATGAGAATGATGAACGGAGACTACGCTGGGTGGCGTACTGCATCTGTGGCATACGTAAGGCTAGAGCAAAGAACTGTCGGAACAGACGTCTCGTCCAAGACTGACTAGTGACTGGAAATGCCATATTCTCCTATAGTCTAAGGAAGGGGCAACTGTGGCACACGCAATCCTCCGCGGAAAGCGGGAGATGATTCCGTGTTCTTCCTGTAGTCACAGGTCCAACCTTGAACGACATCGGAAAGTAATTCTGAGGTTATCTTAAGACTAATGTCATATAAGAAGAAGAGATAAGACTAACCGACTTGACGACAAGCTTCAGGAAATGTAGAATAACAAGTATCAGCGGTGGCGCCTGTGCAGATGATGGTACATGTATCCTGTCAGGCTCTCGCAAATGCCAGATACGGGACCAGTTCAATGAAGGGAAGATCCTTCGCGTGACACTGATGAGAATGCCTGCGCACGGCCTGTTTGGCCGGGATTAGATTTTTAATCACCCTGAGGTACGACAGAACAAGAGAAGCAAGAAGATGATCGTGGCGCCGGAGTGCACGTTTGAGAGCTGTCATGCTACGAGGCAGGTTCATCCTCGAGGTGGCCTCGTTGGCAATTTTGTCGTCCCGGATCTGCGCCTTCTCAAGGGCGGCCACCAGATTAGCAACGATTATCGTGACGAAGGGCTGCTTGGATGTACGGAGTAGAAGGTGAATGCCAAAAGCGGAAGAAGGCGGGTAACATCATCAGCGCACGTGGCCGAGGAATGCTTTATTCTCGACCACCACGACGATTTTGTCTGTAATTCCGTAACGCGTCTTCTAACTGTTCTGAGAGAATACTGAACGCCAAACGGTTGTTCTTGCACGGAAAATATGTCGGGCGAGAACCAAGAACTCTCGCCTAGCTCGCCAGCAGAAGACTCAGACACACCATTATCACCCACTGAACCAGAGCCGATTCCAGGCTTAAATGGCGTACCGGTTCGATGTAAGCCTCGCATTCTCTTGACGAGTTCTCTATGCTAATCTTTTGCCACAGGGTACGATGTAAGCACCGGAGGAAAGTTTCTTCTCATCTTCTAATCTGATACAGGCGGATCGTACGGAACCATACACCCGGACCACGCCCTTCCAAGAACGCCACGACACTAGCGTAGAGTATGTTCACCCATGCTCAGGCTCCATTCTCAACTTAGATGCCTTCCAGCTTCTTTTACAAGCCTGTCACGCTTAGCGCACTAGCTGTTGGTCTCGTCATCTTGGCGTATGTTGCCACTACTCAGGACGTTTTGGAAGAAGGTAGGGACAAGCGGCGCGTGTATGTCCTCCTTTCCGTTATTTTTGCCAATCATTCACGTTTATTTTCAGTGGCGTCTACGCTGCAATCGTATCTTTTCTTGTCTTCTCCATCCTCCAATTCCGCGACGGTCCGTTCATTCGACCCCATCCCGCCTTCTGGCGTATGGTCCTCGGCATCAACCTCCTCTATGAACTCGCTCTCGTCTTCCTACTCTTCCAAGACTTGAGCTCCGCCCGAATCATGATGACCTACATCGACCCAAATCTCGGCGTTCAACTCCCAGAGAAGAGCTATGCGGAAGATTGCTCGCTGACACCAACGACCATATGGGTGAGCGCCTCCTCATCTTGCCTTCCTCGTCGCTCATGCTATCCGACCATCTAGAACGCACTGGACGTCTTCTGCATAGCCCACGCACTGGGATGGTTCGGGAAGGCCATGATTCTACGAGACTATTGGTTCTGCTGGGTAACCTACTTCTTCCTTCCTTTCCATCCTTACTAAATGAATCCAGATTCTCAGCGTAGCCTTTGAATTGGCCGAATACAGTCTGCAGCACCAGCTTGCAAATTTCGCAGAGGTATGCACGTCACTTCTTGTGTCGATTTGGCTCACGAATATCACCTTCTAGTGCTGGTGGGATCACGTACGTTTCCCTCCATACTTGCCACCCTTCCTTCTTATCACGATATCAGTGGATCCTGGACGTGCTAATCTGCAACTGGCTTGGCACCTATCTAGGTGAGTCCCTTTGCTAATATTTTTCACAATCTGACGATCGTCGTTGCTCCAGGAATGAAGGTTTGCCAGTACTTTGAAGTCAAGGTCCGTCGTTTCCATCCCCGAAGAGGCGAGAACTTACACTCCTCTAGCCTTACGAATGGCGTGGTCTTCGTCAAACACGGGGCTTACGGTCAAAGGCGAAACGTGTCCTCAGCCAGTTCTCGCCTCATGATTTCACGTCCTTCACTTGGGGCACGGCATCGTCTTTTACGCACTTCTTTAGTGTTGTACTACTCCTGACGGTCTTCCTGGCTGCAGAGCTCAACCCCTTCTATCTCAAGGTGAGCTCCCAGCTTGCCTGATTGTCCGTATCTGACGTGACGCACAGACACTCTTATGGATGGAACCTGACCATCCCATTGTGATCATGAGGCTAGCCTTTGTGTTTTTATGTGCACTTCCGGCCGTGAGGGAGCTTTACCAGTATATCAACGATCCTAGGTACGCTGGTTTCTGTTAATTTACAGCGGACACTCACTTCGTTTAGGCGCGCTGTACGGATGGGGCAACATGTGTGGCTGCTACTAGCGACAATCCTCACCGAGCTACTGGTAATACGGAAGTGGAGCAAAGGTATCTTTCCGGAGCCACTACCTACCAAGGTCAAGTGGGGCTGGGCGATCGGAGCGTTCTTCCTTGTCTTGTACCCTACCGTACAGGTGAGATCGGTTCACCGAGTTCGTTGATAGCGACGAGCTGACCGCTACACAGTTTGGCATACCAAGCTTGAGGAGATATATCCGAAAGCAGAAAAAGAGATCGAGGACAAAAGTGCAATAGCATAACGACGACGTATCATACACGCGCGCAAGTAATACTAATCATTTCGACATAATAGACTCTATGATCCTGATCGAGGATGGATGGGATTTGAGCGGGGTAACTATGAGTCAGATTCAAAGCTTCAAGAATGCAGCGTTGGAGGCGCGAGAGTGGGGATTGACGATCAGGGCGAGGCGGGGCCAATGATGGATGATGATGGTGGCCGGCTGGGTGGGACGAGGAGGCTAGAGTGGGTGATGTATGATGGCGGGGGATATGTGGGCTTAGAATTCGAAGACAATCGGAGGAACGATGACGATATGCTGACTTGTCGACGAAGACACTAGTGTTGACGGAAAACCTGGATTGCGCAAACCGTGGGTGAGCGGGCGAAGGAGCTCCATTTCGTTGGATTGATAGATGGATGGATGGGGGAGACGGACCAAACCTCTTTCCGTTCTCGACACGTTCGCTTCCTCTGTGAACGGGGAAAGGCATGGGAGATTTTCTGAATTACATCCCCGGATACCAGTTCTCCGTAGACACGGAAATGGATACGACGAGGAGTAACTCTATTGTGAGTTCCCAGCGCTTTCTTCGGAGGATGTTTGTCTCCGAAGCGTGTACTTGCTGTGCAACAGCTATATGTACTGGTTGACGTTGATAGGTAATCACAGAACTCCGACTATTTGGTGACAGGCGTCGGAACGTATCCCATTCCGCTATCAGTGTGACTGATATGTGTACGAAGATGGATATCTACACTGCGGCGAGCACTTGTACTCAATTCCAGACCCTGCTAGGCAAGTTGCTATGGGACAGATCTCCTTTGAACGATATCTTATCATGCCTTCGTTCCTAGGATCTTGACGTGCTTACACCAGTCCGCACATTAATATTGTGGCACAGCCATATTATCCTTCACGGCCATCCACAGCGATGTGGCGCAACCCATCCGCCGATGGCAAGGCATGTGGCGCAATAAATATCTCTGGTCAGCAAATCCATTGGGCCTCATCAATCTGGACAATGCAGTCGTCTATTTCACGCTTATTATAATCCGATTTTGGTAATTGAATGGCCCTAACGTCGAACAATGAGCGCGCCAGAACAAACGCGCCTCCTGACAGTACATAAATGCAATGAGGACTCAACTTCTACCATTAATCTCCTAGCCTTAACAGAATTATCCTTCAGCTGCCATGGCCATCTCCCTCCCCGAGTACGTTTCTTCAGTTTGTTTCATTATTGGATTTCATCTTAATAATTCTTTTCAGTGACTTCGACAAATTGCCAGAAGTTAATCGTCGGGCTACCCTCGCGTTATTGAAAGCAAAGGAATATGTATTAGAGCAAAGGAGGATCAATGCTGCTGAGGCCCAGAGGAAGGCTTCTCAGAAGTCAGACACATCCAACACCCCTACCGCCGTCAAGCTCAAACGTTCGAGGGACGAGCCCGAATCAAACGATCAAAATATGTGCGTCACATTAACAACTCCACGATATACGAACATCCTAACTCCTTCCTAGGCGCCCACAAAAGAAAAGCGCCACATCAGAGACTTTCCGCCCGAAATACAAAAACGAGTCCCAACCTCTTTTCAAAGAATACGTCGCGTCATTGCACCCGTTTGAGCTTCCGCCGAAGAGACTCACGCTCGAGGATAGGGTGAAAATGTTCCACTTGGACCCAATGGTAGAAAGTGTCGAAGCCGAACTTTACCAAGTCACCTGCAAGGCCTGCAAGAAGACGTACAAGGTCCAAAAAGGTACCGTACTGTCGTTTATGCCTTGGAAGTTGCATCGCCTGGTGTGTAGGCCAGGCTACGAGCAGTGGCAGGCGAAACGAGGAGAGTCAACTGAGTCGAAATCTGTCGCTGTAGAAGAAGAAACTTCCGGTTCGGAGGTGTAAACATATCGGGCCTTTCAACTTGTTACATCCCATATTCTCTCCTTTACTTGACGACTGGGACTCTCGTAAAACCTGTAACGACATCTTATTCTAGCAGTCAGATAGCGAGTGACGAAATTGTATTTACAGATTACAACACATACTTAGTCAGATAATGACGTTTTCATCTTGGGCACCCATGCAATAGCACGAATCTTGGCCTCTGCTCCTACCTCTGGCAGACATTGTTGCTCAAAAATGTTGATCATTTATCAAAATCGTAAAGTTGAATGAGGCTTCTCTGACTTCAAGACAATGGGTCACCATCGATGGAGTAAGTGTTGGGACGAGGATCATTGTGGAACTATTGCACGTCCGTACTAAAGACTGTAGTCAACGACGCAACTCGGAAAGTTGAAGAATTTCGTGCCGCTAGTAATGATAAGTTCATCCCATGAATACATTGCGCGAGACGAAGGAGTTCAAACTTCGAACGCTTTAGAAGGGTTAACGATAGTGTATAGAGCAGAACAAGAAGAAATAGTATGAGGCGTCGGCGGCACTCTGCTCAGCGCAATCATCACACGCCAACCGACAGTTACACGGTCATCAACGAAAGGAGACATCTACAAGCCTGCATATCTACCTTCGCGCTCCTCCGCCTGTCTTTTCATGAATTCTGCTCACCCGTAATTGATGTTTGGTTACTTCTACGAGGCGTTCGACAGATTATTATGCTGACTGTAATTGAGCATGGCACGTACCATCCTTCGAAAGAAAACACTGTAAGTGTTCCTTCATTTTCTGCGCCAGAACGGCATCCAGAACGTCTAAGAGAATCCCGGAACATGACTCCCGTCAGTAGACATCACCGTGCTTCTTCATAATGCGTTTCAATGGGTCCATTGTTGAGCCGACGCGTTCTGAATAGGTATTTTTATCTGAGATACGGCCTGCTTCCTGACAGAATTAAGTCAAGGCATCTACGGGGAAGTATAAACACACACCAAAAAGTCTGAAATGCGTGAGCACGCAGCACAACAAGCGAATTGGAAATCCCTCTTGATATCACCATGGGTCGTGAAATAAGGCTCCGTGTTTTGTTCAAAGTTGGAGAGTTCCAGCATCACTAATTTGGCCGAAGGGAAGGAAGAGGAGGAGGCAGGAAGGAGGGCTGAGTGTTGCAAACAAATTACAAAATTGGTTGGAATGGACTCGGGTAATAAATAAGATGGGCGGAACACATTCCGGATTTAACCCGATCGTCCCGAAATGGCAATGAACGCTAGACAACACAATGTGCTCTTTATCCGGAGCAAAACCATCAACATTTACGGTCGGTGTCAACGGGTCAACACTAAGTGGGTGAGTGACCATTACACAGGGCATGATAGTAACTCGTTCCGGTGTGCAGATTACCATCCAGCTTGAAATGAATAGCAGCTGCCGTTGCTGTTGACCTGTATCAGTGGGTACCGCCCCAGCACATCATATGATAAAAACTCATTTTTTATGAACAGATAATACGAGGGATGGTACCAAACAGTAGAGGAATGAGGTGACAGTGATTTGTTACCTCAAGTATTACTTGCGGAGACGTCCGCTGTTGTTGCCTATTTTTGAAAGTGTGCGATCAGGATCACGTGCGCGTCTTCGATACAACCGTTGGCCAGTGGACATAACGTACTGCGAAGCCTGTCATGGGAACCTTCGCTGTGGGTTGCAGCAATATATATCATCGCCCTAAATATCCTCTTAGTTATAACAAGTCGGGGCACTATAACTACACACCAATCAAGTTAGCACCCAAGCATCAAAGATGCGCACCATCTTGGCTTGCATTCTCGCCGCTTCAGCATCTGCTACTCAGCTGTTCCATCGACAGACATACGATACGCACGACTACTATGTTCTACACCACGATCCCGTCCACGCGTCGCTGGCCGACGTTGCAGAATTCTTTGGCCTTGACATTGTAGAACCTGTCGGTGAGCTCGAGGATATGTGGCTAGCGCGTAGGGAGGTTCCTCGCTATACGTTACATTCGAGATCACAAGGAGCAAGCCTAGAGGAGGACGATCCTGTCATCAACTCCTACGAGGAAATGTGGGACCGCTCGTTGCTCAAGCGGAGAGGAGATAACTTGTCATTTGCTGTAAGGCATTTATCACGACAGATACCACGCCAGCACTCCAAGAGCGCTCCGCCGACACGACATACTTGGAGGTCTAAGGATCGTACTAGAACTATTGCGAAACGGCGTCTGAATATCAGTGATCCTCTCTTCCCCAAGCAATGGTCTCTCGAGAACAAGGAGGACTCCTCCAATTCGCACCACGTTATACCAGTGTGGGAGGCAGGATACACTGGGAAAGGCATCATCGTCTCTTTGATTGACGACGGATTGATGAACGACCATGAAGACATCAAAGATAACTTCGTATGTGGATTCATACTGGAATTCTTCGTGATCTATGAATTGACGAGCGAAACCTTCTGTAGGCCAAGGCACAGTCCTACGACTTCATACAGAACGAGTTCCTTTCTGTCCTGGGACCAGATGATAGCCATGGCACCGCAGCCGCTGGTGTCATAACAGCCGCAAAGAATAATCTCTGCGGAGTGGGAATTGCGTATAACGCTAAAATAGCAAGTCTACGCGTCAATGGGCCTAACCGTGTTCTTCCTGTTCACGAGGCCATGGCGTTCCATTATGCCCTCAATCACGTATCCATCTACAATATAGGTTATTCCATGTTAGCAAACTCACTTGATGTCCTCGCATATGTTGCAGAGTTATCTATGTTAAAAGGTATCAATGAAGGGAGAGGTCGCCGGGGAAATATCTATGTAACGGCGGCTGGAAACGATGGTGCTGGCGGGGATGATTGCAACTACAGTGAGTATGTTAGCAGGTGAGTTTTAGTCAACTTCCAATCTCTCTAGGTACGGAAAAATGATGCATATCGATAGCATATATACAATAACGATTGGGTCCGCGACCAGTAAGGGTGAATACGCGAGGTATTCAACACCGTGCTCGGCTGTCATGGCGGTAGCCTACAGCGATGATGACGATGATCTTGATATGGCCTCAGATGACTCGGATGACTCGAATGCGTACCACCATGAGATTGTAAGCAAATGGGTAGCGGTTTTACCCTGATAATATCATACTGACGCCACACAAGGTCACTCTTGGTATCGGTTCCAGCCGCCAGGAATGCGACGAGAAATTCGGAGGGACATCCGCAGCCGCACCGACTGCGTCTGCCATCTTCGCTTTGGCGTTGGAAGCGAATAATAATCTCACGTGGCGAGACTTGCAGCATCTCTGCGTCGAAACTGCGCGACCGGTGCAAAGCGGGAAAAAAGGCGAACATAGTAACGAAGTCGGCTTCGGTATCCTTGATGCTGAGGCCTTAGTCAAGGCGGCGATAGGATGGGAACCTGTGAATCAACAAGTCTGGATGAAGCCTCAATACATCCAATTCGAAGGTGGGAGGTATGCAAATGGGCAATTTGGTGGTGGGACAAAACTGAGCAAGCAAGGCGTGTTGCGTACAGTCAAGATCACGGGGGATATGATAAAGGAGCATAATTTCGATAAAATCGAGCACGTCCAAGTCAAAGTGTGGATCCAGCACTCGAGAAGAGGAGACGTTGAAGTCAGCCTGGCCAGCCCGAATAAAAAAGTTAGCCAGCTCGGGAAGATGCGTAAGGAGGACTCGGCATCTACGGGATTCCATGGATGGACGTTTATGTCGCTCAAACACTGGTAACCATGTCTCATATATTTGACTGTGTGCAAGCTAATTCTGAGTGTGTTAGGGGTGACTCTCCGGAAGGAGAGTGGACTGTGAAGGTTAACAACCAGTCTGGGACACCAGGGGCGGGTACAGGGAAGATTATTGGCCTCACCGTATCCTTCTGGGGTAGCGCGCAAAAGAATGAGGCTGATCCTAAGCCATATGTCATACCTACAGACAGGAATGTATTTCCTCCTTTGAATTAGGATTACAATCAATGATATTGTTTTATATAAACTACGAAGAACTTCATGAGCAGAGAAAGTGCGAGCAGATAGGACAGCGAAAAAAAGGGCACTCAAAGAAACCATAGCTTCAACAATTACACCCTAGTCGCGAGGTTACATCCTGTTCGCACCCGGTGCCGGTAATGATCTGCCCAAAGATTATCGTGACAAAACTTTCACGTCTCCACCCTCTTCGATAAGCTACGCCCCAACACCAGCAAGATATGAAATTACCTCCCGACACGTTCTACAAGTGCGGGGAAAGGGAACATCTCCGGAATAATGCCTTTCCACCTAGCGTCTGGGAGAACCATAGTTCGGTGTCACTGCAAGTGGTGTCGTCACGGGAGAGGATTTTTTGGCAAATCCTGGGAGCAGACCTTGTCCAAAGACAGCCCTTCGTCCGAGATCGTCGAACGCGAGCCTGACTAGGAGAAACGTTTGCTCGTGAAAGGGAATGAATCGACGAGGGTACTGGTGGAGGTAGCGGCAACATGGGAGATGGAGGTTACGTCTTCGGGCGCCAGGATTACGAAGAGCGTGGAACGCACACCCTTCTACTTGAACGTCGGCAATGATCTGCTCTTCCCAAGGGAGGAATTCGCTGTTGCGCATGTCCCTTGACGACTCCCGTCTCGATCGCAAACGTCCCGAGATTCTCCCCCGCCTGCACCGCTGGCACCAGTCCAAGCAGCAGCGACTCATGGAACTGGGAGCCTTCGTCGCATGCCTTCTCCTTTGTCTTGTCGCTGCCCGTCCTCGAACACGAGAATCCACGATAGCCAAAGTCGGGTCAAACGGGGGAGCATCCACGACGAACACTACACGATTTGAAGAGCTGGAAGTCGACGAGAAACAGGTCTAGCGTTGAGAGCGATGATTAGCGAGAATAAATATTTGATAGATTCGTCAACGTACATTGACCTTCCTATGGCCTCTATCTTCCGTCTGACGGGAGATTCCATGCGATGAAATATCACAGCGAAAGCAAAGGTTGTGCTTATACAAGCAAGGTGAATGAAAGACCACGAAAAAGACCAACAGCACTCACCCTGGGCTAAGTGATGCGGACACATTGTATTCGCGTCGTATGTGTGGGAAGGAGGTGGGTCTGCGGTAATTGTGGATTTGGCAACATCGAAGCTGGAGACGGAGGATTCTTCCAATGGTGCCAGGAATACGAGGCTCTGTATAATGCGGGGCTGCCAATGCGCTCTGGGCAGCATGCAGCTCGTGGTCTCCCTAGCCGATGCTGAGGAGGAGGAGGAGGAGGAGGAGGAGGAGGAGGAGGAGGAGGAGGAGGAGAGCGGTGGAGGCCCAACCAACGTCGTCTTTTGTACAAACAAAGTCGTCACCGCTACGACGCCGGACTTGTTCTGCGTCGCCAACAAGATTGAGAGATGTGGGTGTATGCGTTGAGACGGCGAGGCTCTGCATTTTGCTCTAAATTGGAGAGTTCCATAACAACTAACTTGCCGCGTCTATTGCTTCCAATTGTGCCATAATGGGAAGAAGGGGAAGGAGGAGGAGGGATGAGTGTTGCAAGTTGGGAATGGACTCGGGTAACAAGATGGTGGAAGGCCGAACACGTTCCGGATTTGACCCGATGGTCCCGAAATGGCAATGAACGCTACGAGGAAAGCCGTTACACATTCAAGGTTGTATCCAATCTCAGAGCATGGCGTTACAGTTCGACGACGGGAAGGGAAGTCCTACATCTCAAAGTGACATTCTATTTCCCAGGGGCATATTTACACGGGATGTGCGTGGCGAAGTGTACCACATGTATACTCGTGTATCTCTTCCGCTACTGGGCGTTCTCTATGATACTGCCCAAGCGATGTCATCGACTTCTTGCCGCGCGGTTTCTTCTATGTACAGCCTTTGTTCATCTCATTGTCGCTGAGTTGATGGTTGCCGTATATGCAATATTCTTATGCGATCCCGAGGCTACTCTCTATCCGCTTAGCTGCAAGTTTTCGCACGCACGGTACAGGTACTTAGTATCAAGAGCATTCTTGACATGACTAATAGAAGGAAGGGAGAATGTGATATCAAAAGAACAATCCACGTCACGCCACGCTGTTGAGTGTTCACATCATCATTTTCAATGTCCGACTCCCACGCCTCAAAATCGTTTTCCCACCCATTCATCCACGCCACGATATCGCTTTCTCATCCTTACCCCCAACAAACACAATGCCCATCTACGTTCACACCATTGAAGAAGCACGCAAAGTCATCTACGATGCATTGATTCAAGGACCGGTGTTTGATCAATCGCATCCGCCCACACAGGTCGATGTCGATAGACAAATGGATGCTCAAGATTACGGTTTAGAGTGCGTGTTAATCGCTCATCATGCTTTACTATTAAAATTATCATCTAGATTGTACAAGAATCTGTTAGTTGAACCTGCCTATCATCAAATGCCATACTCAATAGAATGTTAACAGCTTCGCTCCGCAATACGGCATACCACCATCCGACGCCGTAGTGCGCGTGCGTGACACCTATTATCCCATTCACAAAACACTTCTACTCGAGATGTGTCCCCGCGCAACAGAATGGTTCGAGGACGAAGAGGGTGCCCTCCACTTCCATTGCTTCCAGCACATCTTTCACACAATTCACCGCTACATATACAAACCGTGCAACAAAGAGTTATTCCTAGCTCTATGCGCTGGGCTTCCCTTCGACGCAAGTGTAATGTGGCAGAGCGATAACGGCCTGGAGACTTTCGCGGCGTCGCTCGCCACTGTGAAGCCACATGTACTCCTACCTGTCACTCGACGAGTCGCTGAGTTTCTCCACTTTAGTGAGGCTACTGCAATGATACACTCCACGTCGTACGCAGGCGAAAAGGCTGCGTCTCTGATTCGGCATACTGCTCAAATGCTACTAGATGCTTCTCGAGTGCCGGAGAAGACATTACAGCGATGGGACGAGGAAACAGTGGCTGAATGGACGCTTACTGCCAAACAGTAAGTAATGTATCTTGGCTCCTCCACTGACTGACTAGAGACATCTCCACAGGATTCGAATTCAACAGAAATTCACGCAGATATCCTTGTAGTTTTGCAACTATATCCTGTAGTAGATATCATGTAATTGTTAGATATCTCAGATGCTCTGCTGGAATTAAAGATATCACCGTTGAGATCTCGGCTATTTCCCAGTGGCGCAGAAGTGAAATCAAAGGTACTAGAAGCACTCGAGCAATGTGGTGCATATTTCACAGCAATACACGTCACTCGGTTCCGGAGTACCCTGACTCAAGGGAACGATGCGTCCACTTATATAGAGCTGCCTCGCACACAGCTTTTTCACCTCCCCTCCCCCCATCCACTACAGAGCCACTGCCAATACTATAGACCTCCCCAAACCACTCTTACGGCTATGTATGCTTCTCACACTATGACCGTTGGAAGCGCAGTGCTGACCCGTTTCGTTCAAGGCATCGCAAGAAGATTGAACGCAGCAGTAGCGAAGAGAGCACAAACGCAAAGCCAGTAAGAAAGAAAACGAAGGAAGAGCCAAAGGTAAGCACTACACAGTTAATGCTTCTCCCTAGTTCTATGATTCTCTAACGGACGACATGTGTATCTTCAAGGATACAGTTTACAGGAAACTCCCTGAGGGACCACAGCAGCTACCAGCGGACCAGACGCAGCTTCAAATCAAAACCGAAGACAAACCTGAGCTCAAGTTCTCGGTGTCCAAGCCGCTCACATCTCGTCAAATCGCACGCGCAGAGAAAGCCCGAGCAGCTAAGGCAGCAAAACAAAGAGCACTCGAAGAATATATAGCTCCAACTGCTAGCACCTCGTCGTCGCCGCTAGGTTACATCCCGTTCGCACCCGGTGCTGGCAACAATGTGCCCAAAGCTTATTGGGATAAGACGTTCACGTCTCCACCCTCTTCGAGCAACTCCGCCCCAACACCTGCACTAGCCAGCAATCTAAACAAGTGGAGTGGTAACCCTATTACTTACGATCGAAAAGAGTTACCTCCCGATACGTTCTACAAAAATGTTCCACCTCCACCTCCGCCGCCTAAAGCACCAACGCCACCGCCACCAAGGGTATGGCTACCGCAGCCACTCCCAAAGAAAGTCAAAGAACCAGAAAAGCCTCCTCCTCCCCCACCTCCATTGACATTGCCCCATGGAGCCGATGAGGACAATAAGCCTTTCAGTCGAACGAGTGCGCGCCCCCGAAGAGTATCTCACTCAGTGGCACGCCCAAGCTTTACTCCAGTTCAGTCACCCCGTGAATATCAACACGCGCTCCCAGAAGAAGAGAGCACCACCGCCAGTTCTACCAGCAGAACCCGATCCACTTCATTTGCTGGCCCACACCCTGCTCAGCTCGTATCTGCTAGAAGTACCCTTGAATCATCGTCTTCTAGCTATATCCAGCGTGAATACGCGTCACCCCACTACCAGCCCCAAGTTCCTCCACCAGGCTTCAGTGCTGCGCCACGGGGACCTCCGGGATCCCGGGACTACTACTCTGGTTCGAGTAGTAGTCCGTATCCCGGTGGTCCCTTCAACCTTACTCCCGCAGTCTGGCCTGAGCATATGCTCCCATACAGTAGTATGTCACCGCAAGGAAATGTTGGACAACGCCAGCTGGCTCCATCTCGAAGCCACGACAACTACAACTTGAATCAAAGGGAACAATACATCCCCGAACGTCTAAGACGGCCGCCACAGCAGGCTTCAAGCTCGAACTATCAGGCACCTACAGTGCAACCTCACCCGATGTACAGTAGCAGTCATCCAGTCCCTGACACCCCCCAGTCCAACGAGGTAAGGTGTCACAGATGCGGGAAGCAAGCCTCGCTTTATTGCCACTGTGGTCGTCGCGCATACTGCTCGCAAACGCATAGAGATAGATATCCATGCAAATATTGTTGATATTCCCTCCGAAGTATGTCTTTACCGGAGCGCTTTGGATTCAATAGTAGTACTGCAACAAATGAAGAACCGTCGAACGTAGACCATGAAACGAAATGAAGTAATGCCGACGAGATAAGTATACGAAAGGTCCACGAAATGGTCCACCACTGTTGGACGAAGGAGGGCGGCACTTGTACTTCGATAACGACAACGAGCGTTGGGCCGGTCTCATTGGTGAAAGAGAGGGAATGCCACCTCCGATGGGGGTCTACGCAAGGTGAGGCTATCGACCGTCGGTGACCGCTGAGCGCTGAGGACGGAGGCTGGAGGAACCTTCCAGTACTCTTGACTATGCGCGCGCGTATATGGTCGAGGAAAGTTTAAGCTTGTAAAAGAGTAAAAGAAGGAGAGGAAGGGTCTATCTGCACTGCGAAAAGAAGGAACGCCAACGGTGGGCGCGATGGTGATAGTCGGAGGTGAGGGTAGGTAGTCGAGGACAGGGGGGTATGTATGGATAGCAGGGGTAGCATAAAGTACCCAATGAGCTTTTGGCAGTGATACGGATCCTACGCCTTATCGCGTAGGATCCTGCAACGAGGAGAAGGATTTCCTTCCCAGCATGGACGTCCTCGCGAAAGTACGGCCCCTTAAGTGTCTGACGTCGCTAGTGAGGCTTGGGCATGTAAGTATAAGCACTGGAAGAAAAAGAGGAGACATACCCTTCCACATCAGCATTGATCTGCTCGCGCGAATTGACGTCGCGTATGACCACTTATACCCACGCTGACGACGCTCATCGTGGCCCACCTCAGTCGTGACCGCCTGAACCGAACCGCCACTAGCAAAGTAACGGATCATCGCAATGGGATGCTCGTCGCAGGTCTCGGTATGCTTGACGCTGATACATATGCGAAAGCCCAAGTCGGCTCGAACGGACGAACATCCACGACGAACGTTATACGATAACAGAGGGATTGGAAATTTCCACCGTCCCCCTCAAACCATCAACATGTCTGAACGCCAAGGTGGCAAGCTGAAGCCTCTCAAGGTCAATGGATATGTACGATCCAGTCGAATCTAACCTCAAGATCGCTTCGTAGGCCCCCAAGAAGGACAAGAACGTTGAACGATAGGTCTATTGTCGAGATCGATGATCAGGAAGGATTGATGCCGGAGAGGTTCGTTCACATAAATTGGCATTCCGAATCCAATCGCTGGCTCGGTGAAGTTGAAGATAGTGGCGAGGGTACGTCGTCGAGCGCGGGGAAAGGGAAGCTAGCATCTCTGGAATAACGCCTTTCCACCTAGAGTCTGGGAGAACCATCGTTCGGCGTCACTGCGAGTGGTGTCGTCCTAGGAGAGGATTCTTGGGCGGATCATGGGGAGCGGGACCTTGTCCAAAGACAGCCCTTCCCCCGAGATCGTCGAACGTGAGCCTGACTCGGAGAAACGTCAAATTGGACGCGAAAGAGAATGAATCGACGAGGGTAGTGGTGGTAGCGGCAACATAGAAGATGGGAATCACGTCTTCGGGCGCCAGACTTACGAAGAGCGAGGAACGCACACCCTTCTACTTGAACGTCGGCATTGATCTGCTCTTCCAATGCGAGTAATTCGCTGTTGCGCAGGACCCTTGACGACTCCCGTCTCGATCGTGAACGCCCCGACACTGCACCGCCACCCGCCCAAGTAGCAGCGACTGGGAGCCCTCGTCGCATTCCCTCGAAGCCCCGCCCTCTCCTTCTTCTTGTCGCTGCCCGTCCTCGAACACAAGAATTCGCGATAGCCAAAGCCAGGTCAAAAGGGCGAGTATCCACGACGAACACTACACGATTTGAAGATCTGGAAGTCGGTGAACGATGATCAGCGAGAATAAAGGTTGGATAGATTCATCAACATACATTGACCTTGGGAGCCCATTTTTTGCTGGCTCTTATCTTCCATCTAATCCCTCGGGATAGGGTATCACAGCGAAAGCAACGGTTGTGGTCCGGCCAAGATTCCGCGACTATACAAGCAAGGTGAATGGACGATCACGAACAAGGTCAACAACACTCACCAGTCCAGCCAAAACTGCTCTGGGATAAGGGATGCGGATGTTTTGTGTTGGCGCCGTGTAGGTGTGAAGGATGTGAGCACCATGGTTGTGGGTTCGGGGATGGAGGATTCTCCCAATGGAGCCAGGAATACGAGTGACAAAGAGCTCTGTATGTCGCGAGGCAGGGGATGGGATCTGAGATCTGAGTGCTGAGCAACCATACTGGCAGGGAAAAGGTGGGCGTGCAATAGAATACGAGTAGCAAGGGGCTCTGCATAACGCGAGGCAGCCGATGAGCTCTCGGCAGCATGCAGCTCGTGGTCATCCTCGCCGACGCTGAGGAGGACAAGGAGGAGGAGGAGAAGAGCGGTGGGGGCTCAACCAAAGTCGTCTTTTGTACGGACATCAGGACGGAGTCGCCACCAATACGAGGCCGGACTTGTTCGCCGTCGCCAGCAGGACTGAGAGAGGCGTGTATGCGTTGAGACGGCGAGAGCAAAGTTCGGGCCCACAACTACACAACCGGGATGAATAGACGCCTACGAAAAAGACGAACAACACGCACCAGTCCAGCTAAACCAGCGCTCTGCAGTCACCTTGCCGTTGGATTCCGATAAACCAACATCCGGAGGCCTCGTCCTCGCGTCGCGTGGATGGGAAGAAAGTCGTGCTGAACGTTAGGTTATGGAGTGCCATGCTACCAGTCTCTGCTGCCGTTAGAGCAAAACAGAAGAGATACGAATCACCCTCACCTTTCATGAATCTAGACGCATCTAACACGTCGTTGTCGCTGACAGCCGTGTTTCTGGCAATGGGAGCCACGCAGAATAGGATGGGAAGAGTTTATTGCAGACGATGCGAAGCCTGGAGACGGTTCATAGGCGCAATAGACAGACAGCCATTCGAACCAGAAGCCCGGATAAACGAGCGCACGAGAATGGGAGCATATCCGGTCTCTGACTCTGAGTCTTCGTCGCGAGAGGTCAAAGCAAGGTCAAAGTTAAAATCACGACGGCCGAAAACTGTCCTCGGCTTGTGCCGGTTCTCACGGTCCCGAAGTGGCAATGAACGCAACAGTTTAGTTCGCGTCTATCTGCTGGGCGACAAACTCCCTTCTTCTTGACTATAGTCGTTCTACGTTCTGAATCAGCGGCTGTAACTATTTCTCTGGTACCACCGTACTCGTAACCTCGAAGCTCTACATTCCCGTCGCTAGGATCACTGCATTCAAACGCTCATCAGAAGATCTTCGACTTATACCCAGGTACATATCTACTACTAGTACTAGTACCATTAACTTTGTAGTAACCCATACATATCCACATACCTCTCCTAGATTATGATGAGCGTCAACGCCGATACCTACTGGAGAGACGATCATTTTTTCTCAAAATGCAGTGACATATATCGTGTTCCCCATCTATGTAGGCCTCCCTCGGTTGAAGATTCTTCATCATTCGTCATGAATATTGACACTGCAATGACTCTACCCAAGACCGCGCTCGTTTTTAGCACTTCTCCGTGACTTCTACTCCCTATAAAAGGTCTGATTCGAATCCTCAAATTGCATCTGCTTTCCCACCTTCATACGCTGGTAAGCTCCAGGCGCCATCTCTCATTCAGATCTAGACTCTAGCTAACAATCACAGGTCGTATAACTCTTCTCACTCCCACACCAATCTCAACCAACCATCAACCATGTACTTCCCCTCTTCTCTCAAGCTCGTTGGAGCCGTACTCCTATCAGCCATCGCCACCAACGCAGCGTACGCACTACCCCCAATCCAATCCACTCAACACTTCCCACTAACCTCTGCTCAACAGACCCTCGCTTCTCATGACTACAGTGGTCATGAAGCTCGTCGACTCCGATGGTACCCCAGTCTGGAACAACCGCGACGGAGTGTACTTTCGGTACGTCAATGAAGATGCCGCCGACGCCCAGTTCAACCCCCAGCCATTGGAATATGCTCTGTACAAAGTGGAGGACTGGAAGGATGATAACGGGAGGGCTATAGAGCCGGTTTTCGCACTCACCAAGCACCGAGACGGCTCGGAGATATATGAATCTGAGCTATCACAGGTATTTTCATACTGATTGTGAGGGGAGACGCTGGCTGACATTTCGTTCGTAGGACATTGAAGTACTGAAGGCTGGATTCAGCGAAGAGCGTTACTGGGTTGTTTGGCAGAGCAGTGCTTAGAGCTGAGCAACTAGTAGTACTGCTGTACCTCTGAAATGACATATATTGTCCCCACGTACGGATCTGTTTTGGACTGGGTGAAACATTCAATTGTCAAGAGCGTATCGGGAGGTACATTGGGTCTTCGTCTCGAGAGGTCGAACCAAAATCACGAAAACAGTCCTCGGCTCATGCCGGCTCACACGGTCCCGAAATGGCAATGAACGTTCTCCCTCTGTTGACTCCTGCTGCTGCAATAAACTCTATTGTTTTGACCTTGTGCCCAAGCCAATAGGAATACAAATACGCTAACTCATATGGGATTTAACATCGCTATTCGCAAAGCACCCAACACTACTTCAACTTACCCAAAAGATCATCAACCACCGAAAAATACCCAGGTTCCATCCAAGTAGTCGCTAATGAACTATTAGTGATCACCAACTTACATGTAGGAGACAGACGAGCATACGATGATTTCCTTCCGGGAACGTCTCAAACACATCCCGCACCTTAACCTCTGATCCCGACCCCACCTCTCTGTCCCTCACCCTGTCCCGCTGACCCAACATATGCCACAGTGTCCCGTCCTCCACGTACAAGCAAAATACGCGTAGCATGTCAAATCTTATGTATCTTCCCAGCCGAATCGCATCGTTGGTGGATCAAGTACCAAAAAGCGGAGACGCCCTTAAAGAAAGTGGTATTGTGTTCTCCAAGATCATAGCATCAATCTTTGCTGATTCAGTCAATGGGGAGCCCAGAACGTGGAATAACGTGCCTTTGTGGGGTTCCGACTGGTAAGGTCGATTACAACCGCCCCGCCCAGTGACTGTCCATGTAATATCTATGCAGTTGAGAGAGAGACGTAAACGCGGGAACGGCAAATAACACGTACGACGGGTAGATTCCGGAAGTCATCGCGAGCAAGGTATTCGACCATGAGCACATCAAATCCCAAGGCGGAGAGTCTGTCCCCGCGGGACAAGTAAGACCAGGCGTGATGCGCACTCCCATGGAACATAATGATTATCCCTCGGGCAGTGGAGAGTTTTGACTTCATGAACGTGTTCAGGGGAGGTTGAAGGAGCTCGAGCAGATAAGTATTCACCTGCTTCCTGATGCAACATTTGAGAGTGACCCCGTCCGAAGTTCGGATGAAGTCCACAATGAATGCCTTATCGTCAACATCTACACTCAAGTCAGATAAAGGGCAAGAAAGAACGAAGGATAAACCCTTTCGTACGACTCAACTCATTCGGTCCCAATGATCATCGTAAGCCGAGGGCTAAGTGAGATAATATTGCCCGTGGCGCATGATCTGTGCGCTGCTAGTGGAACGAGAGAAAGGAGAGGTACTAAAGACCTTTCCATCGATACTGGAAGGCGTATTAAATTGCCTGAGTTGGTTTTTTGAGGTAGTTCATAGTGAGAGAGATGTCTGGCAGCGAAGGCAGCCAGTATATATAGGTGAATCAGTCCACACCCCTGTGAGTAAGGTCTTTCTATCCGGTTCGACGCGTCCTCTTCAACGCCGAGCGATGAAGGATGACTTGGGACCAGCTGGCGGCGCGATACATGCATGCTGTTAGACGCCATGGCAAGGTAATCATCTCGTCACCAATTTCCATTTCTCTGCGAGGCGATGTCGCCAAGACGGGAATGTGCTTTGCGTCGTCTTTCAACAAGAAAAGAGAAGAAGACGGGTCGTGATTCAAGCGCGTTTCTATCTCGCGATGCCATGAGACCGTAAATCCAGAGCAGGCGCGGGGGACGATGCATTCATTGCTCAGAGTCAAAGATAAAAATCGCGCATGCTTCTATGCTCATGGTTAATCAATGCGCAGAGCTATATGCTAAGTTCATCAAAAGCAATGCACGGTTCGAGATGATATCGCGTACCACCACTGTATCGATGACGAGGACGTCGAGTAATTTAAGCGCTGATTCTGCAGTACCGGTATCGAAGAAAGAGTTCATTTACTGCGTAGGATGATAAAATTCTCCTCAAATCGAGTATCCAAAATGGTAGACGCGCCCTTCAACTTCAGCCTTGATCGGCTCCTCCAACCTGCACGAGTGCCCATTTCGCATAACATCCTGGACCCTCTCAGCCGCATTGACGACGCTCATAGCGCCGCAGATGAGTTCATCGTCGCCTCTGGCAGCCGACCCGAGCGCCTTGAGACTTTTCCGTAGCGGAAGCACTCCCCTGGCTCTGATTATTATACTCGAACGACGGAATGCGAGGACGACGGCGATGAGATCTCTAGCGACAGATCCGGGATGTTCTGGTTGGATGAAAAAACAGACGACGAGAATGAGAGTGAATGCGAAGAGTCTGTATGGCGTCTGCGTCATCTACGCGCTCTGCAACATGCATGACGAGTCGACCATGAACGTCCCTACCCCATTCACAAACAACGAAGTGTCGAGGTTGTAAATCTGGGTCCCTTCGACGAGGACCATAGTTTCCGTAGCCGAAGGGTCTAGTGGGAAGGGTACGTCGAGCGCAGAGAGTACGAATAACGAGCGTCTCTGCGTAAAGGATGTAGCATCTGCGAGGACGCTCATTCGGTCTCACTGCGAGTGTTGGGGAGATGATCTCGTCCTGGAAGGTTATTTCTGGGCGCATCTTGGGGAACAGCCCTTCGTCTCGAACGCGCGGCCCTCTTGGCTCGGAGAAACGTCGACTGACACATGGAGGAGAATGGGTAGACGACAATGGTGAGGTGGTAGCGGCAACAATGAAGAGGGGGTGGTGGAGCGTCTTCTGGCGCCAAGAGTGGCGAGAGTCTCTGGATAACGCGGAGCGGGCGATGGTTCTCGGTAGCCATACCAGGAGGAATGAGCTCGACCCAGGTCGTCTTGTGTACGAGCATGCAGGCAATGTCGCCACCGGACGTTGGACTTGTTCTACGTCGCCAGTGAGACTGAGATATGTGAGTACATGCGTTGAAAGAAAGACAATACGTACCCTACCACTTCATCACTGATCTGCTCCTGCGTCTCACTCGCGGACGTCCCGAGGCCTGTGACCCATACCTGCCAAGCACCGAATCATCGAAATGGGTCGCAGGTCTCGACATCCTCCCTCGTAGTCCCGACCTCTTCTTCATGTGTCTGCCCGCCGACGTCTGTGGTAGCAAAAGCCGTGTCGAACGGGAGATCGACTGCGATGAATGGTGTGCAACGACAGAGAAATGGGAAATCGTTGAACGATAGGTCTGCTATCAAGAGTGACGATCAGGAAGGATGGATATTGGAGAGATTCATCGACGTACGTTGGGCTCCGAGTCCGTTCTTCGGAACTACTGGCTCTTGGAACCTCAACACTGAGAGACTGGCCATGGGGCGAAGGCAACATTTGAGCCACGGCCATGGTCCACAACTACATGACCGGGATAAACGTACGCCAACGAAAGAGACAAACAAGACGCACCTGTCCAGCCAAAGCAGCGCTCTTCGTCCACCTTCGCGTCGGATTGAGATAAGACGACATCTGCATGCCTTGTCTACGAGTCGTGTGCATAGGAAGAAGCTCAGTCTGAACGTAGGATGTAGCATTTCCTGCCGACGTCAGAGTAAAACGGGGGAGGTACGAATCGTGCTCACCTTTCATCAGTTCACCCTCTCCAACGAGTCGCTTTCATTTGCAGCCGTTGGTAGCCACGTCTAATATGACGGGCAGAGACGATACGAAGCCTGCAGTTGGTCCATCTCTGCTTAACGCAATAGACAAACGGGCATTGGCTCAAGCCCGGGTAAGAATGAGAGCATCAAAATCACGAGGACCGACAATAGACCTCGGCTTCTGCCGGCTCTCACGGTCCTGAAGTAGCAATGAACGCCCAACTACGACGAAGAACTCCGTCACAACATGAGACTTCGTAGGAGCGAATGTGTCCACACCAACACATCTTATAGGCCAGATGTATCTGGGCCGAAGAGTCTATGGTTTCGAATGAAGGACCTTCAAGTAGCAGACATGGGGAACACATACCCTCAGCATCCTCCATATCCTCTAGATTTGAGAGGGCTTTGAAGTAGTTGATGTCGACATTTCTTGAGTTCACTGAAGAAGTTTATAAGTGTTCATTAATCCGCATGCAAGTTGTACACGGAAGATAGAGATCAAGCGTCAACATAATCAAGTGGAGATGCTGTATACGGACCGGAAGACGGTCTCGGATCAGCCCTATTCTTCCACGACCTCCGGAGTCTCCTTGTACTTCTTTTAACGCGTAATTCATTCGAAAGTCACTTCCGAGCGCACCAGTAACTCTACCGTTCAGGCCGACTCCAGCTCAAGCGATGTTCATTGTCTCCGAGTCACGCTACAATATGAGATATTCACGATGACATTACAGTTTACGCTTCCAACTACCAGAATACTCACGCTCCATGAATATCCTTGATCTGCCTCCACTGGTGTCCCTTCCAAAGCGCATTCCCTCCCGACGATCTCTTCTCCACAACCTCCTCAGACGCATCCGGATCCGTAACAATAGCTCCAGTCCTCACACCCCCCTTATCCGCCAATCCCAGCAAAAACCGCACGAACGGCTGTTCAATCTCCTCAGGATCTACGCGCGTGACCTTCTTGCCTAAAATCCCAGCAACCTCCTGCAGCGTAGCCGCTTGCCCTTCGATCAGGAGGCTCTTGTTGTAGAGCTCGGGGAGCGGGACCGTGGTGAGTACGTGCGCCACGTAACCTTTCGGAAGGGTTAGCATCCTGGCAGTAGAATCGGACAAATCGACATACCTCCAATGTCCGAGATCGAGGTGAAGCTGACTTTCTTGTCGCCGTTACCTGTAATGACGAATTCACCCGGCTTGGCGGCGTTCGAAGTCAACCAGGGGATGAACTCGATGAATACGCCGGTCACTACTCGAGTGGTGGGGATACCGATCTCATGGATCTTGGCTGTCGACATGTTCAGCATCATTAGCCCAAGCATAAACGACGACGTACCCAATGCCCCATTCTTCGTACCCAAAAAGCTCCCAGGAGCATGCCCTTCCGTGTTGGTACCAAACTCGCTGGGCACGAAGAGTTTTACGCCTGCAGCTTTGGCGGCGCGAGCAATGGCGATTTGGACAACGGTGATGACATGTTCACTATCAGCGCCGCCTCCAAGTGTAATAACCACCGCGTCGACCGCATGCTCCTTGAGGACATCGGCCAACTGCGTCTCGTTGGCGTAGTCGACGGAAGCCGTCTTAACTGCGGCGGGGACGTCTTTCAGCTTAGATGCGTCTCTCGATAACAGAAGGACTTGTGCGCCATTCTCGACGAGGGCCTGGGATCATTAGCGGGACGAAAGCCGTATAGCGTTTGGAGACTTACGCTGACTAGAGGCTTTCCGAGCGTTCCGTAGCCAAAGACTGCGACAGATGTAGAGGACATGGCAGATAATGCTATATTATGAGAGGAATGTCACTTATAAGAGAAATGCCAAGTGGCGTCTGGAAACGTAAGCACCATTGATAAAGACATCTAAGCAAGTTTGATGGGCACGCGGAAGATTAGCAAGGAATGGCGCAATGGAAGTCCACTTGGAAGGAGGATGTGCAATCCGTTGTGAATCAACGAGTAATGAGATGGACACGAAGCGTTACGCGCAGTACGGATAACGAACCATTATGTACACACAACAAATCGTTATCTAGCCTGACACATCGCTGTAAAGGAAGACGACGTATAGCACAAGATGGCGCTGCAGGTGAGTAGTGATGGCGTAAGAGGCAGATCTGTGAATTTTGGTCCAGGTTCCCACGGTACCCCTCGCAGAGAAGGAAACAAACGAGAGACCTTTCCGAAGGAGAGTGAACGGCTTGAATGATTGGGCGAGCTGATTTCAGAATAAAACCAGATCTCTGGATCTCGAGATTCGGGCTGTTCAGACACCCCCCTCGAGACCGTCTCGAGACTCTCAATTCCGAGAGTCTCGAGGGTTTGTTCTTATGTAGATAATAGCAGCTATAGTGTACAATAAATTATGTCAATATGATTCTATCTAGTCTATCTAACTACCTCTAAGACTCGGTACAGTCTCTGACATGCTATTGAGATAGCCTTTGACACAATGCTCGAGACAATCTCCAAGTATTGTCTCGAGAATTGTCCCCGCACTGCCTCGGGATAACCCCGGGACAAAGCTCGAGACAATCCCTGGGACAAAGCTCGAGATAATCCCTGGAGATTGTCTCGAGAGAATCCCAACCAACGATCCCGGCACCTGTCTCGAGATGATGCTCGAGACAAATCATGACAAAATACGCCACTCACCTGAGCTTACCCGTGTCCTCCTCAGCTGCGTAAGAACATGATTTATATACATATCTGCTCAGATGGTCTTACCGTTCCCCGTATTAGTCGAAAGATCAAGTGGCTACCATGAAGGTAAGAGGAAAGAAGCAAAGGCTGGCACATCTCTCCGCATCGATTGTTTTGTGGCAACAAATGTTGGATGCACCGGCACATTCGGCCACTCTTTGTCTAACATTCATTGATGTATTCAAGGTCTATTCAAGTAATACAAGAACTCTCACAGTGAATGTAAGCTTGGGATAAACAAAGAGTGAATTAAGCCGACGTCCGAGTACAACATTTGTGGCCACAAAACAATCAACACGGGGTTATGTGTCAGCCTTTGCTTCTTTCCTCTTACCTTCATGGTAGCCACTTGATCTTTCGACTAATACGGGGAACGGTAAGACCATCTGAGCAGATATGTATATAAATCATGTTCTTACGCAGCTGAGGAGGACACGGGTAAGCTCAGGTGAGTGGCGTATTTTGTCATGATTTGTCTCGAGCATCATCTCGAGACAGGTGCCGGGATCGTTGGTTGGGATTCTCTCGAGACAATCTCCAGGGATTATCTCGAGCTTTGTCCCAGGGATTGTCTCGAGCTTTGTCCCGGGGTTATCCCGAGGCAGTGCGGGGACAATTCTCGAGACAATACTTGGAGATTGTCTCGAGCATTGTGTCAAAGGCTATCTCAATAGCATGTCAGAGACTGTACCGAGTCTTAGAGGTAGTTAGATAGACTAGATAGAATCATATTGACATAATTTATTGTACACTATAGCTGCTATTATCTACATAAGAACAAACCCTCGAGACTCTCGGAATTGAGAGTCTCGAGACGGTCTCGAGGGGGGTGTCTGAACAGCCCGAATCTCGAGATCCAGAGATCTGGTTCTTGTTTCAGAGGAAGTTCATCCCCTTCAACGGCCGAGAGATCGACTCGGGATCAGTCCACAGATAACGCGATACGTGCATGCGTTAGACGCTGGGGTACATAATCATCTCGTACCCAACTTCCATTTCGCTGCGAGGCGATGTCGGGATCATCTGCCAACGAGATCTGACGAGCAAGAAGGAGACGTGCGGCGACCTCATTAATTCAAGCGCATTTTCATGCATGAGGCGGTAGATCCAGAGGTGCACCGACGATGATACACGCATTGCGCAGTCAAAGACGTAAATCGATAGTAGTATTCTCATCTATGAGGTCGAGTATCGAAAGTAATGTGGAGGCATACGCCAAGGTACAGAATGCGTAATGCGTCAAATAAACGGAGATAGTAATTCGTCATTGGGCGATCTACAGGATCGCAGGACTCCGGTCGATAGTCGTCTCGACGGCTTTGAGGATCTGAGGTAGAGTACGCCATCTAGAGCTGAGAGCGAGTCGGTCATCCTCTAGTGCAGGACCACTGAGGAGCGAGCAGTGCAATCATAGACGAACACCCTCGTCGCAGCCCGAACATTGTTCGACGTGGGTCGTACGCGTAAAGATAGAGGACATGCCCCGCTACTCCAGTATCCAGTCTCCTCGCCCCATTCCCAGTCAGTCAGACCTCTCGCTGATGCAGTCAATGATTCTGTCTTCCTTCCTTTTCCCCAGCCGGATATAATTTGGGAGATGAAAGTCACCGTGCAAACGACGACAAGGGAAAAGGAATGTATTGGTTGGACGGGGAGGAGAGTCAGCGCGAACGGTAGGTGTAGTGGAGATATCGGGCTCGGCGAGATTGAAGATAGTGGTGAAGGTTCTTCGTCATCGAGCACAGGAGGAACGAGCGACGAGCGACTCTGGATAACGGGTGCCGGTGATCGCCCGCCTTTCATCTAACGTCCGCGAGAACGGTCGTTGGATCTCATAACGAGTGGGGGATGTGACCTCGAGAACCCGAGAGCGTATCTTGGGGAGCAGATCTGCTCTAGAGACAGTCCTTCGGAAGAGCGCGTCTCTCATTTGGCTCGCAGGAACATCAACTGGCACCCGGAGGAGAATGAACCCAAGCCGAGCGCGGTTGTGGTATAATCGGCAAGGTCGAAGATGGAGGTGAGGGTTCTTCCGATGGCGCCAGGAGTACGCGTACCCGCTGACGATAAGCATTGAGGACGACATCAGTGGGATGATCATGGCCTGCACGGAAGTCCTTGCGAAGTCGACATCCGGACTTGTTGGACGTCGCCAGTGAGATCTTGTAACTGGAAGAGGTCAGTATATGCGTTGAACAATGGAGGAGACGTACCTTTCGACTTTGGGATTGCGCTGCTCCTCCAGCGCGCACGAGTTACCGTTGCCTTTGACGCCATGTTCCCATTCTGTGGCACTGACGACGTTCATGGTGCCCCGTATCACCTGCTAGCATCCCGAGATCCTCCATCCACTGCATCGCCACCAGCCCAAGTAGCGATCCATCCCACTAGGAGCCCTCGTTGCAGTCCCTCATGCCCCTGCCCTCTCCTTCTGGTCGCTGCACATCCCCGATGGCGATATATCTGTAGTGGCCATAATCCATGGTCGAATGGACGAGCATGACGAGCTCTATGCAATTCAGAGAAGGATAACGTCTACTGTGCAGGTCGATGATCAGCTAGGGCAGAGGTTGTAGAAATTCGACGACGTACATTGGGCCTCAAGCCCTTTCTTCGCTGGCTCTTGGAATCAGAATCCGTTATTTTCGACGCTTCTCTCCGATTCGACTAGACTCCAGGTGATACGTGGTATTGCGACGAGAGCAGCTATCCAAGCAAAATAAATGGACGACCACAAAAAGATGAACAAGACACACCTCCCGCTCAGCCCCACCATAGGCCAATTCATGCAATGCATCGCTCTGCATCAGATTGAGGAGGAAGCCGACACGCGAATACCTTCCTTCGTTCGTGTCGTGTGGATGGAAAGGCGCTCGTTTTGAACGTAATTAGAGCTTCCTGCGGAAAAATCAGAGCAGAACAGAAGAGGCGCAAGACAAGCTCACATTTTCATCACTGTGGACGTACTCGACCGGTCGCTTTCACTTGCAAACGTGTTTCTGGCCTATCTGACGTGTAGACGATGTGAAGCCTCCGTCCAACAGCGTCCCTGTGGATGGCCATCTGAACCAAAACCCCGCTTCGCCTTCGCCGAGAAGAGGAGCGCACGAGCAGAAGTGAACGTAGTGGAAGACTCTTGGTCGCGAGAGCGAAGAATGGAACCTCCCGCTTTCTGCCGGTTCACACGGTCCTAAAACGGTAATGAACGCCCAACTCGACCCATTTATGCGCGTAACGATGTCAATTGGCAATCACAAGGTACAACATAGCTAAAGAAGACTCCTACTATTGTCGTTGTCTAGAATCTCGAGGATATAACGCTTCTAGTTCTTGACCCACGCCATTTTAGATGTGTCAATTGAGTATGGTTATCGCCCTCGTCTACATCCACTGGTAGGCTCTCCGTAGCAAACGCGCTCCTCCCGTCTGCCTCTCCCGTTCCGCCGTTCCGAAATAGGTCTTATCAGGAAAGGGAATGCGTATCACGAACTGTTTGCGGTAGTCAACCTCTTCGATGCACATTGTGAAAGAGTGAATGCGCGGCTCTTACAATAATTGTAATGCAATGTACGTATGGCTTCTCGGAAATTTAAGGATGCCAGTATGTGATTATGTGCCCCAAAGAATAGGCACTATCACAATGTTGATGTAACGCCACACCACCCACGTGCAGTTGCCGGACCGAGTACCCCCGATGCTACTCAGGTCCCACTGACTTGAACAACGAACCGTCACCATTACCAAGCTCGAAGTCTAGTGTCCTGTCTGTCTCCGATTCAGTAAGCTCTCGTACCGTAAACGGAACGTCCTCTATTGACTTTCAACGTTGTTAGAAATATGACGACGCTACGGGCTGGTAAGTAGCATATCTAGAAGTTCCCTATAGCTGCACGAACTCACGAATTAGGACGTCTCTCGCTCATTGATACCGACATCAACGCTATTACCTCATCAGCTCTCCCTTGAAGGCGCCTGCATCAAATACGGAAACCCTATGTCGCGTCTCGGTTAGCTCTGTTCAAGGGTGAAATACGAGTTGATAATAGAGGTACAACACAACGATCTAACGGTCCCCCGAGCGCAACAGTGCAGGCCTAAATCCTCGTATGAGGTGTGTCCCGCTGGCGCCTAATTTTCCATCATTGGTCGATCGATTCATCTCCCGTCTAACTGTCTCTGCCTAGATTGAACATCATATATCGTCCGGGTCCGGCGTCTCGAAGTTCCATCAACCTCCATCATCAGGAGGTCGAGCTCGCGTTTGCAATGATCTTTTCCTATTTCCTACGGACCACTTTGACATTTGGCCAACGCCACGTTACATTCTCTCTTTCAGCCGCTGTAGGTACTGTGTTCCTTCTTCTTGCAATGACTGTCTCATCAAATAACGGCATAGCAGAAACGACGTGATGAACGGAGGGTGCGCAGTCAATTGAATCGACAGCACTTGCAAGCGCGCGCCAGCCTCTTGATGATGGTGGCCCCTTCATTGCATCTGTCAGAGAGATCCTTAGGTCTTAGTCTATGCATTTATTTGCCTCTGTGGGTTCCTATTTTGCATCAATATACTCCTCCTTCAAGTGATGGTATCCCTTGTTGTTCATTCACCCCAGCGCTCGACCGGCATCTCATCAGGCTGTGCACCTCCCACTGGCACATCATTCTGTCACAACATTCACACCCCCCAATTCATCGAAGCTCTCCGGCGCTAAACTTGCCGCGCATCGCCTACTTTGCTGTATAGCCCGTCAGACACCGTACTCTGCGCTAGTGATGCACCTCGTGTCTTTCTTTCTCTTCGAACACCACCATGTCTTCAGACTCCCCGCCGAAATCGAAACTCAGGAAACTTTTCCACTTGAACAGTTCCGCTGATCACTCTGTCAGTATCGCGATCATAAAGGAGAACGCAAAGCTGGCGTGGCATGGCTTCAAAGTTGTGTCCAAGAATGCAGAGAGATTGCTCGACGGCACTCCTTTCAAGATACCTGTTGCTGTGATTAACAGTATCGTGGGCATCGTTGATGTACGCCGACGATCTTTCGACCTTTCGTTCGACGCTTACAGCAGTTTACAGACGATCATCGATAGCAAAGACTCAATGGCCACTATCCTCCTCCAAATCGGCCAGCGTCTGGAAATAGTGAACATGAATTTCGAGCACATGTGGCGTCCAGACGGGATCGATCCATCCTGCCAACGCTTCAGCAAGTATGTCGTATTCTTACAGGAATGGCTTTCGAGAGGGAACTGATGTTCGTTTAGGGTTCTGAATAATGCCGAAGCCGAGCTCAAGGAGATGGACAAACAAGGAATACTCAAACGCATATTGGAATCCAACGAGCATCCGAAGCAACTCGAAGACATCTTCCGGCGCATAGACGAAGCGACCAAAACCTTCCAGGTGAAAAACAAATGTCGCTGATACGATCGGGTTACACTGACTCGTCTATAGCTCGATTTGACGCTAGCTACTGCCCGAGAAGTGAGGGGTATTGTTCAGAACACTGAGGTGAAGTCGTGAGGCCACATGGAATGTCAGACACTGATACTTGAATAGATCCTGCGCCTTGGCAACCTCAAGCCGATTCGTGAAGCTCGATATGCCGACGTTGCCCGTCAGCCATGCGTCGAGGGCACTCGGGAGGAGATCATCGAGTCTATCATGGCATGGTCCAGGGATGACTCGCCCGACTGTCCGCCTATCTACTGGCTTAGCGGGATGGCAGGGACAGGAAAGTCCACGATCGCCTACACGATCTGCAAAAATCTGTATGACGGCGGAAGCAAATCGGGTCGCTTAGGCGCCTCGTTCTTCTGCTCTCGACAGATTGAGGCAGCTCGCTTACGGAAAAATGTGATCCCCACCATCGTACACGACCTCGCACACAGTTTCCCGGATTTCGGGCGAGCTCTTCTCGCGTCCAAATTCGACGCCCAACCACCACCGCTCAAAGACCACATACCGAGCCTTCTCTCTGATCCTTGGAGGTCCGTCACTGCAAATCAAGCTCTACCTCCATTAGTTGTCGTCATTGACGCGTTGGACGAGCTCGAGGGAAAGGATGGATCATTCTTTCTGGAGCAGTTAATCAAGGAGGTTTCATTGCACGAGAACGGATTTCGAGGCCTCAAGTTCTTTGTGACCAGTCGGCAGGATCCACGCATCGTAAAGATCTGCGAGAGTATCGATTCACGTGCAGTGTGTCGATTAGAGGAGGTTCCCTCCGAAATTATCGAAAACGACATACATCTGTACCTCCGTGCCGCGCTCCCCAATCTTGATGCGTCCACCCTCCGTACTCTTGCCAAACAATCCTCTGGCCTTTTTATCTATGCCGCAACTGCTGTGCGATTCATTAACCCCCCATCACAACTCGAGGAGCCTACCCTCAGGAAACAGACAGAACGTTTGGGACTGATACTCAGAGCATGGCCGGAGAAATCTGAATACGGAGTTGATGGCCTGCTTGTTGACTGCCTCTACGAGGAAATCCTTTCCCTCTGGCTATCTCCGAAGTCAAAGGCACAACAAAGGATTGCGCGCGCTATTCTCCAAACCGTGATCTGCGCCGAGGAACCTATCCTTGTCCCCGACATCCCTCGGTTCGTGGAATCTGAGTTTGATTTAGAAGAGGAGGAAGTGTTAAATCTCATACTATCCCTCCACGCCGTCCTATATGTGCTCGAGGATCGTGCATACTCCTACCATAAGTCATTCATTGACTTCATGACCAACACTACGCGCTTTGCAAGTCAAGAACTTGCTACAATGCTCTGTCCTACCCTGGAGAGACAAGTATGTCTTACCACCTGCTGCTTTCGTCTCATGTCTTCATTGTGGTTCAACATATGTGATCTGCCGTCATCGTACCTCAATGACTCTGAAGTGGACAATCTTCTGATGTGCATTGATGAGAACATTCCTCATGCCCTGTGGTATGCTTGTCGCCACTGGGCAAAGCACATGTCAAAGGCCCCATCTGATGAACAGGTGGTGGAGAAAATGCAGATGATATATTGGAAATGGATGGAGTGTCAGTGGCTGTTCTGGATAGAGGTAATGAACCTCCTCAAGGTGGTTCAGGAATGTTACCCTCTGTTGGTCACAGCACGTCAATGGCTTGAGAAGGTGAGCTTTCAACAATGAACATGCATAAATGATGATACTCATCTCTCACTTGCCAGAATATCATCCTTGGAGTGGAACAAAAGAATAATCTCAAGGCTGCAGAAAACTTTGTCACTTCCTTTGCAAGTACAGCTATGGCAGCATCAACCCCTCATCTTTATGTCTCTGCACTTGCTACCTACAATTGGGAATCATCATTGATTTCCAGGTGGAGAGACAGGTTTCCTAAAATTCCTTCTATTGCTGCTATCCTAAATGATAATCTTCCATTAGTAACATCAAAGCTCCCATCCGGCTTTGAATATTCTAATTGGTTGTTTTTGGCAGACGGACTACCTATTGTAGGGTTAGACTGGAATGGAAGTTTATTATTATGGGACATATCAACAGGGCAATTTCAGATAATAGCTATGGAAGAACATGAGAAGATGGATGGTTCTTCAAAGATAATTGGCTCATCTGCTTCCCAAAATGGGAAACACATTGCGGGACAGAATAGCAGCACTGTCTGGATTTGGGAGGTGCCAAAATGGAAGGAACCACACCGGTTGGAAGGATATATTCAAATCAAATCAGTCCTTTTCTCACCGGACGGGACACACATCATGATAGTAGACCAGTGTGGTGTGCACATTTGGGACATGTCTACCTGGAATAAGCTGCCTAGGCTGGATGTGAGAATTAGAGATATTCATTCAATGGAAAGACTGACAGCCTGCTTCTCACCAGATGGGAAGTGCATTGCATCAGGCTCTGATAGCTTCATTAAATTTGGGGTGTGTCCAATGGGAATGAGCTGCATAGACTTCATGTAGAACACAAGGATTTCTTTTCACTAGAGTTCTCACCAGATGGGACACAGATCTTATCTAGTTCAAGAATAGAGAAACCTGTGGGATGGCTCAGGTACTCTGATGAGTTCTCAGAACAGACTGTCCAAATCTGGGAGTCTTGGGACATATCCAATGGGAACAAGTTGTACCAGTTGGCTGAAAAAGGCATAAATTCAGCCTACTTCTCACCAGATGGGACATTTATTGCATCATTATCTAGAGAAAGTGTTCAAATTTGGGATGCATCCAATGGGAATAAGCTGCACCAGCTGGGTTTGGGTAATCCTGGATCAAGACCCTGCTTCTCACCAGATGGGTCACATTTATTAATGTTATTAGATAGTATTATCTATATTGTGGACCTCTTAACTGGGAAGGAACTGTATGAGCTAGTTGACAAGGAGAACATAATATCAGCCAGATTCTCATTGAATGGAACACACATTGTTTCAAGTGGAGACACCTACCTCAGGCTCTGGAATGTTCCAAATAAAAAGGCTAAGCAGATGCACCAGCTGGCTGGTTCAAGAACTGCAGTGATTGATGCACATTTCTCACCTGATGGGAAACAAATTGTAACTTATTCAGATGACACGACTTTGAGTATCTTGGATGCTACAACATTCACAGAAACACAGCAGCTAAGGGTGGGTTATGTTATTTCAGATGTCTGTTTCACAGAGGATGGGACACATATTATTTGCCGCAATTGGGGCAGTCAGCAATCTGACATGTTGTTGACTGTGGAGCTTCTAGAAGCTGATAATGATAATATTCATGCTTATCAAGTCTTTGATTGTGAGAGATCAGGTACCCTGGAACCTGTCTGGGACAGCCCTTTTCACTTTATAAAGCGTGATGGGCAAATGAATGATATCTCCCGCTCACCATTTACATGTCATGGCTCGAAGCATATCCAAACCTTCTCTTTCTCATCAGATGGGTCACAGCTTGTCACTGTGTCAGAGAATACAACTGTCATCAGTATATGGGACACATCAACAGGGAATGAGCTGAATCAACTGATAGGACACAGTGATCATATCTACTCAGTCTGTTTCTCCCCAAATGGGACACAGGTCGTGTCAGGATCAGATGACACAACAGTGCGTATCTGGGATGTGCCAGGTATGCAAAAGTGTCAGTGTAATGAGAGTAAAGACTCCATTCCAGGTGGAGTGCGTCTGGACACATGCCCTTCCTATCATTCACGCGCTGCCACTTGGACTTTTCTTGACTTAGGTATGTCATTCTTACAGTATCAAAAAAAGTCATTGCTAATGCATTATAGACACAATACGGAGAGATTGGTGTATTGATTCCGACGGATGGGTCAAATCTTTGAATGGCGAGAAGTACTTCTGGCTCTCCAGGAAGATGCATGCCTATCTCAATCGGCCAGACAGTGCTGCAGTATCTGCGAGGGGTTCTGTTGAAATTGACTTCAGCACTGGATGTTATGGACAGAGATGGGCGGAATGTTACAATCCAAGTGCACCGTAAATATATATACTGCTATATGCTATACATACATTTCTCATTGACGAACATGTAAAGAATTTATTACCTGATCATTTGAGCCTGACATTTAGGCAGGAAGAAAACTGGACTCCTGGATGCGGCGCAACGACGCCACAAGTAAGTCATATTCTAGCATTTACTAATCTTATTCTTCAGATGAGCTACAATTATAGTCGCATCAGTACACACGATCTCTCGTCGAAAAGGTCGAATGTCCACCGTCCTTTTAGGTTTTACACACGCGCATAGATGGAATTCAGGATACTAGTACGATATAAAAGACACGGTACACATAGGAGAGAGCGCGGATAGGGTTAAATAAAACTGAGCCCAAGTAACGAGTCATATGTACAAGAAAGAAAAAGAAGAAAGTCAACAGCGACACCTAATGCTGCTATCATCGACACCTAATACCAATCATCTCCGCCGAATACTCTCCTCCGAGCGATCAGCAGGATGAACACGATCATGGAGTCGGTCCCCCGCTTTCCGACCTAACGTCCGTGAAAAAGGCCTCTCCGTCTCGCTACGAGTGGTAGGACACATGTCCTCCTCCTGCGCTGTGATTTTCGACGAGCAGAGCTTGGCCTCCCCAGATCCAGAAACAGTCCGTCTTCGGAGATCATCCAACGCGCGTCCCTCGTCCGGTTTCGAGAAGCGCTGGTTGGTGCTAAGGGGAGAGTCGACACCGATGGTGAGGGCGGTGGTGGTCGTAGGCTCAGCGGTGTTGAAGATGCAGGTGAAAGTGCGCCATCGAGCACCTAGAATGCGAGTGACGAGCGTAACGCAACGCGGAGGACAGGGCGTCGGCGGACATACTAGTCGTGCTGTGCCTCGTCGGTTCCCTCTAACGAAAGATCTTGCTGAGCTGAGAAGGAGAGCAGTAACCGCCCTCCCAAGATCCTCTCCCGCCCGGACCCCCTCGCACAAGTCGCTCCCGAACCTCTGCCAGACTTTTTCAACGCCGTAGGACTAAGAGGGACATCAGGTGAGTATAAGTCGAGTATCCAAAATGGTAGACGTACCCTTCGACTTCGGCATTGACCGGTGACCTATCTCTCCAGCGCACAAGAGTTACCGTTGCGCATCACACCCTGGACCCGCTCTGCCGCAGTGCCAACGCTCATAACACCGCGGATGAGCTCATCGTCGCCTCCGACAGCGGTCTCGAACACCCCAAGACTCTCGCGCATCCTGCACCGCCACCTGTCGAGTTACGACTCATGGCACTGGGTGCCCTGTCCATGGTCGTCGCAGGCCCCGGTGCCTCTCCCAGCGTCAAGCCACTTTTGAACCGGCTGTGCAGCGTGGTACTCGCCCCCTCCAGCCACGCCAAGCCCCGCCCTCTTCTTCATGTCACTATCCTCGAAATCCGCGGTAGCTAAAGTCCCAATGAAACGGAAGTCCATCCACGATGATCATTGTATCCTAAAGACGGCAAATCATAGATGTTTCTGGTGTCGAGGTCGATGGTCAGCGACGATAGAGGTTGGAGAGGATCACCGACGTACAATCCTTTCTTCGCTGGCTCTTAAAATCACTCGGCACTTCTCTTTGGAGATGGGTGGGATATGACATGTGTTCCGGTCATAGTGCGAAACTCTTCATCAAGCAAGGTGAACGGACGACCACACGAAGACGACCAAGACGTACATTTGGCTCCAGTTCGACTATCCCAAACAGGAATCTGGGGCCGGGAAGTTGGATGGCACGGCAGCACTCTCGGAAGCTCTGTCTTCAATAGTCGTTGGGTTGACTGTACGTCCGCGTCAGAGCAGAAGGGAAGAGGTAGAGGTCATGCACACTTTTCAGAAATTTCGGTGTGTTCATCAGGTCCTGCGTGTCATATAGACGAGCAGAACGAAGCGTCGAAGACGGGAAGCCTGGTAGTGCGGGGGACCATCTGTTTAACGATCGGGCTTTCGACACTGCCTTGGTGCGCTAGAATCAGATCCTTTCGATACCGAGGACCAGTTGCGCGAACAAAAGCCAGCGTAGCGAGAGATGAATCGTATCTTGGTCGCGAGAGGACCAAGTTAAAATCACGAGGAGCAAAAACAGACATCGGCTTTCGCCGGCTCTCACGGTCTCAAAGTGGCAATGAACACCAAATGGCCTACTCAACTCGAAAGCGAATACGTGCAAGCTGTCGATCTGCCATCAGATAACAATGACAATGCGAAGAATACAGAATTCAAGCGGATGGTGTTCCGGCATATCCTTCAACCTGGTAGACCTTCACTACCGAGATCGTGAACCCATTTGTGCGAATGAAAGGCAGCGTAGGGGAGGGGGGATGAATCTTGTGTCTTGGTCACAAGAGGACAAGGTTGAAATGACGAGGAGCGAAAACAGACCTCGGCTCTCACGGTCTAAAAACGTCACTGAACGCCAAGCTCATGAGCTGTAAAATCGATTCAGACGACAATAACCAAGCGAATAAAGTAGATAGTGTTCCTACGTGAGGTTTTTTTGAATCTGGTACGTGTCTCAATTCATTGTCCTAATCAACTAACTATCACAGGAACGATACACAGAGACTGGCACATCAATTGCTACGGATGCGTGAAATCTTCCAACGGCAAACCATACTTTTGGCTCTCCGAAACTATGCACACCTATCTCAATCGTCTACTATATCTTGAATTCGATTTCACCACGGGATATTTTGAAGATTGGTATGATCCAAGTGCACCGTACCGCATCGTGTTTTTTTGGTCAATCGACAGACCATGTGGCGCAACGACGCCACGGATCTTTGGACAAGTGTATACCTTCTAATTTGGAGGAGGTCACGTTTGGGTGCTCGTATAAGGAATGAGGAGACGGGAAGTTCGGACGTCCGGACGCTTGAACTTGGAGCATCGTGTTCACTTAGATTAGGGTAGGATAGGAATAGAACTAGACATGCAAGGGAGAGTGGACCGCGTTAGATAGCGAATTCTCCGAGGGCAAAACGAAGGAGAGGTTTGAGGAGATGTATCGTATCATTCCTGTCCCTGTCCGAGCGAACGAGATGTCTCTCAAGTAGGTCGAGGTGGACGTACATGGGAGTAAAGGTTTGAGGAATCTTCATAAGCCGACGCCGTGGCTGCGGAAAGATAAAAGACGAGATGTACTTCATCAACTTACTCTCGTATTGGTATGGAAGCAGGATGTGGGATTATGTGTTGGGAACGACAAGAGCGATGCTAGAGAACAGGCGTTTAGCGCGTTCGCTTTGCATGGCCTTACCTATTTTGCGAAAGGTCCTCACCCGAGTGTCCATTTATTCGGGGAAAGGGGAAGAAATAGTGTTACCCTTCCTGGCGGGTGGCGGGCGTCGAACGGGAGAAATAGCAGCAAGAAAGGCTGATGCTGTGGAAACGTGAAGAGATCAGTACCACCTCGCGTGATGCCCGTGGATGTCAAGGCCATGGACTCAGGGTGATAAATACTGTGCTTACGGGGACCGGTTGTTTCGTTCGAGATGTGTGGGTTTCGACCACCAGAAAGATCTCTTCATTGACAAAGAACTGGGGATGCAAAAGAGAAGAAGAATAAAACTCGTACCTCCGAATGAAGAAGGGGAGAGTGCTTCGATCCTTTTCGAGCCGGCGGGTGAGGGACGCAAGAAGAGCCTCGGGGTCATGACAGAGATGAGGACACAAAGAATGTGTTCTTTTTAGCTGAGGTATTGAGACGGTCCATTTTATGTTTGGTGCAGTGTTTTTTTACGATGGGAGGCAAATGGGCTGAGAAGTTAGACAAAGCAGGTGGGTGGCAAGACGTGTTATTGCACGACGCGAAGAAAAGGAAAGGCACGGGCGTTTAGCGCAGTGGTAGCGCGTTCGCTTTGCATTTCCGCCAATCGCGCGTGCTCTGTGCGAAAGGTCCAGGTTTCGATCACCTGAATGTCCATTTTTCCTTTTTCTACACCACCACGAGTGTCAGTTTACACACACGCATGGATGGAATTCATGATACTAGTACGATATAAAAGACACGGTACACAGAGGAGAAGAGAGCGCGGATAATAATATAGAGAAAAAGAAAAGAAAATGAGCCCAAGGTCATATGCACAAGAAAGAGAAAGAAAAAAAGTCTCATCGTCGCCTTATACTCCCAGCCGCACGATCCGCAGGATGAACACGATCATGCAGACGATCACCCGCCTTTTGACCCAACGTCCGTGAAAAAGGCCTCTCCGTCTCACTGCCCGTGGTGGGAGACATGACCTCGTCTTGGGATGTGATTTTTGAACGTGTTTTGGGTGCAAGACCCTCCCCAGAACCAGAAACGGTCCTCCGTCTAAGATCATCCAATGCGCGCCCTTCGAGCCCTAGTAGTAGAATTTGTACAAATGACATGGGTTATATCCCAAGAAAATGTTATATAAATTCTGGGCTAACATCCCAGAGGTCGTACAGCCACCTTCCGCATTGGGATATATTTGTCAGCAGCCCAGCAGCCGGCCCCGCCGTGCGCTCTCGCGTCCGCGCGCCTCACCCACGTGCACTCGGGCTTCCCAAATAGGATATTTATAATTACTTTTGAAAATTAGATAAACAATAAAAATACCACATATCCCTCCCGGCCGCTCCCCTCCCCCGCCTCCCTCCCCACCTGCGCTCCTTGCTTTCAATGCATTGTAGGTATGCAGTATCGTCTATATTAAGCGAATCAAGAGATCAGAACGTGGGAAGAGCAGACGAAATGCCGTGCGCCACACATCCCGACCTACCTGGCCCGCCAAAAATGTTGGAAAGCAAGCATTCAATGTGACTCCCTAGATATGTAAGCTGTATGAAACAAGAGAAAACGACGTGAAATGGGGGCCGCGCTGGATGGATAGCAGCTCACGCAGGGTGCAGTGCGCCACATTCTGGTAGCCACTAGCCTCGAATGGACAGCGTTGAACAAAGGGCCCAAGCCGAGAGCGGCTAGACCTTGTGGATGGCTCGATAAAAGATACGGAAGCGCAACTGACGCTAGATCTGTAGTAGCGCGGGCAGCACATGCTCCGTACGCTGCGCCACATATTCTGGTAGCTTCGGCAGGATAGCGACGGCCAATGACACAAGAGGGAAAGCAGCAGTACTTATAAGAGCGCGTGATAGGAGAGACAGAAGCACAACCAATGTTAGATGGGTAGTAGCACGGGCAGTACACGCTCCGTACGCTGCGCCACACGTTCGTTCCAGTTAGACAGTAAAACAATTTGAAAAAGCCGAGAAAGATGAGCTAACAACAGTATGTAGCGAAAAGAAACCAAAAGTGGTGAGATGGGGCGCTGGATGAATGCTCTTCCATGCGCAATGGAGACGGTCAGATATTTTGAACACAACAGAGTACATTATATCAACTTACTATGTCATACCGTTGTGTAGCAGTTAGTTTTCTTGCCTTTTGAGAATTACAGTGTACCAAAGGTCTTGCGATCGAGTCCTACCGTCGGTTTTTTTCTCCAGTGACAGGTTTATTCTCTGATACGTTCCAATCTGCCTATTCCCCGTCAGTCAGCTAAAAAAACCATCCTGTTCATTTTGAACCTTATTCCATCGCAAAAACTAACTACTAAGACCTCCATCACTACTCCGGGTCGCCTCCATCAACTTGTCTATCACCCACTCGACATCTATCAACGCGGCAAGCCATTGCTCACTCGCCCTACCTCCCACCGCGCTTCTCCACCATGACAGTGTCGCCACGACGCTGAGCATGCCATTGGCCCCTGGAACAGTCATCACCTCGAACCCTCCAAACACGTTATCCCGTGCGTAGGACCCACGACTCTTCTTCCTCCAGTCCGGCTGCAACGAATCCCACCACGCATGCCATTCCTTCGTGAACTTCTGCAAGGCCTTCCTATCAATCACCATACACCCTCTCCTTGTTCGTCCCCCTGCAACCCAATCCCCCAACATCTTCAACCTCTCCGAGCCATCGGCATTCTTGCCTCTAGGTAAGGTAGCCCTCTTCCTTGGATTCATGCCCAAGCCAACGTACTGACTTTCCAACCTCCATAGACGATCTAAAACCTTCAGCATATCCAGACCTCCCTCCGCTGCCAAGAATTCTTTCACCGGCTCCACGAGCCATTGCACGGACGCAGCTTCTTCACTAGTCAACCTATTGGTCAAATCATCGTGAGACAGCGCAGTAGGAGTCATGGGCCTGTCATCAGAACCTCGAGCGGCAGGACAGGCGGGGGTAAGTCCGCCAGGAGGAGAGGGGCCAGGTTCAGGAGCGGGACTGGGAGTACGAGCAGGAGAATAGGCGGGGGTAGGTTCAGGAGCGGGACTGGGAGTACGAGCAGGAGGACAGGCGGGGGTAGGTTCAGGAGCGGGACTGGGAGGACTCGACGGAGCCATGGGTGTGGCTGGTACAAAAAATCGACCTGTGTCCATTCCAGGTTCTGGCGGTAAGACCATGTTTGACACATCCTCCAAAACACGTCGCTGACGCTTATGATGTCTAGCCTCGTCCTCGCCCTCTTCACCCTCACCCATCTCGTTATCACTGTCCTCTGGTGCTCGGCGACGTGCACGCTTCTTGCGTAGAGTAACCAGGGCAGCCTTCTTCAACTCTGCGGCAGAATTCTCCACATCTTCGCCTGGAAACTCATCGTCAGCCCTCTGCGTATTCCAAGCAGGACGTGGTCTTGGGCGCGCAACGGTGGGCGAGGCTCCCATCTCAACGACAGGTGCGGATACATCGGGAGAGGCAGTGGCAGTAGTCGCCGGAGAAGCATGCAACGTCTTTTTGCTCGACCTCCGCATCTTTCGTCCTGGGCGACCCACAGTATCATCACTGCTCCTGGTGTTGCTGTCGTCGTCATCGTCGTCGCTTTCGTCGTCGTCGTCGTCGTCGTCGTCGGCATCACCAACAGCTCTGAAGGAAGCAGTACGGGTTTCAGCGTTGTTTATAGCTATGTGAGTTCGACCCCAGTCTGGGACCGTGCCATCATGACTGATTACGCGCGTTTTTTCGCTTTCAGACACACATGTCTCCACGTAGATCATGTATGCCTCAACGAGGTCGTTTGCACGCTCTGGTCCAAGCCATTCCATGAATGACATTCCAGTGCCGCCGTTATTCCTTGTCGTCGTTACACTGTGAATGACATCAGCTTAAGTCTTAAACGCCAGCCCCATTTTCACTCACTCAAAATATCCCACTTGTCCGTCGTACATTCCCATTGGCCCTGCTACCATTGTGAAAGTCTTCAGACCCGCAAACGTATCCAGACGACGCGAGACCTTTGACAGAATCGAGGGAGTGTTCCGAACGCAACTACAGGGAGACGACAGGTTAGCACCGCCAAAACAAAGGCGAATGTCAGACACTCACGTAGCCATCATCGCAGGAGTTGGTTCAGCATCCAACACAGACTTGTTTCGGGCACGCTCGGCTGCAGCCTCAGCCTTCGCTTTCGCCACCCAGGCCTCTTTCTTCTCCTTCGGCAATTTCTCAAAAAACTCCTTCGCAATTCGTTGTGTCAGTGCCAACGGAACCTTCGTAACTGACATGTCTGTGCGCTTTGCAAACTCTGCCTCCACAGCAGCCTCCATCCCGGATGCCGCGTACTCGTCGTGCTGATACTGCTGTGCTCCGGTACGCGCTCTTACTTGTTTTTTACTCCCGCCTACGCCCAGCATCTCAGCCAACATCAAAGTGGCGGCATCGTTGGGCTCCTTCCGCAACGTCTGGACTCCACGGGGAGCCATGCCAATTCGCCATTTAACCCAACGTTCCAACCTCTAGCGTCTGGTAAGCATACACACCCACGTAAAGGAATAAAATGTCTAACCTTGTTGATACAGTTCATATGGTTTGCCCACATGACGGCACGTTCCGGGGTCAGGTCGACAGGAGCTGGCAGTGGCGCCAGGGGATCATATTTGTTGAGAGGACGGGGGGGGTTCCTCCCAGTCGGCCAGCGGCCACGGGAAGTATGTGTGGAACAAGTGTTGGAGCTCCTTCATCTTGAGCGCTCCAGCAGCCTTACTGATTTCTAGAGCATCGACATAGGCGGGAATGAGGGGACAGATGAGCTCCTCGCGGAGGCCATCCATCCACCCCTTCCGGTTTTGGCGCTGACTCTTTGGTATGTGTTTCTTCTTGGATGCATTCGCTTTGGCCGAGTTCTGAACCTTTGCGACCACAGCATTAACTGGTATTGCTCGGAAGACGCCACGCCCAGATCCAGCAGCAGGTGTCGTCGGCTTCTGTGATTTCGATGAGACCATCGTCAGGTGAGAACGAGATACGCGAAGGAAGAAAGTCACAGTCCCAAATGGTAAGACGGAGAAGACACTGTCGCTCAGCGGCGTCAGGGACCGCCATTCTCCTGCGCAAAAATCAATAGTTCTGAAGTCCTTACAACCTTGGGCAAACCCATTTGGATGTTCCGTCGCCGTTGGAGATTTCCGTGAGGTTCGATCAACTCAACAACGGTCCAGGTCTCTGGCCTTCTATATTCCATCAGAAGACTTTCCCCTTTCCGGTCACCACATGCGCCTTTCCCAATTAGTAAGTCCGTTCTTCAGAGTCTTAAAAAAACCTCAAACCAGCCGTCAAGACCCCCAACCCTCACACACCTCGTCGCTGCCCATTTTTGATATGTCTAGCTCTCTCGCTGTTACTGACAAAATTCCGGGTAAGTCTTCAATGATTTCTGTCCGTTTTTTCAAGCTAACGGTATCTGCAGATGGGCAACCCGTCTTCCTCGCGGATGACCCTCTCATTCACGTCCACGAATACGTCCATCGCTCCTCCCCGTGGGTCGCTGGGCGCGCCTACTCCACCGTCCCTCGGGACACACTGCGCCCCATTCTCTTCCAGCGGTCGGAATTTAACGGGAACCGTTACCACTTTTACTGTGTCGTCCGTGGGAGCTACACGGGTATCCTGATCAATGCGTAAGTCGTCGTTCCGTTACCTGCCAACTGTGTGCTGATTTGATTCCCTCAGGCAAGAGGCCTCATCTTATGTCCAAGGCTACCCCAACTCGTTCATGGTCAAGGTCAAGACCCAAGGTGAAGCCCTCAGGCTTTATAACGCCAGTCTGAGAGCTGGGGAAGTCAAGATAGTTCGCCCTGCCTCGCACTTCGTTCGGTAAATATCCCATGTTTTCCTCTCAGTGGCGCACCGGCTAACCTACATCCCAGCTCCCTTAGGAACCCGTGGGCCGTCATTTGTATTTTGATGCTGCTTACCTTTGTCGTTGTATGCTATCACTGGTACTAGTTCCGGAACTTTTAGAATCGTTCGTTGACCAAACAATAACAAGTCATGCCCCTTGTGGCTCTTTCCTTCTCTTCGCACCACCATGAGCAACAATCACACCAGCAGCGATCTCACCCTCCGCCCCTCCCTTTCCACTTCGTCGCAGACTGTCGTAGGTAGTTCTCAGCCAGCCGCCTCCTCGCAGACGGCCATTAAGGAGATCGTTATCTTTCTCGACGACGACCGCGATGACGACGACGGTGTCCCAGATCTCGCTGATCAGTTGAAGACGATGTACTTGGTAGGCGATAGGCAAACGACTCCCTTTTGGTATGTAGTCTCTCCCCAACGTCAGTAGTATTAACGGTCAATTTTCCTCAAGGTCCTCTGGAGCGGCAGCTCAGCGCAGCGGCACTCCCGTTAGAGCTGTGGGGGAGCGCCCCAGGCCACGAGTCAGGTCGAGGGCTTGGGTGGTTTTCATCGGAATTGTTCCAGGCGTCTACACTATGTGGTACGTTGCTGTCTGAACGACCGCCCCACCATCAACTGACTAATCTGATTAGGCATCAAGCTAAGGCCCAGATCGACGGGCAGTCTCGCGCTGTGAGCATTGGATATGTCAGCCTCGAAGCAGCCCGAAACGCCTTTGCGTACGCCCAAGGTCGCCAGTGGGTTGCGTCCACCCTCGATACTCTTCATCCCCTCCTTCTGCCCAAGCCCGAGTATCGCATCAGCTACGAGCGTCCAGAGGTGCATGCACTTTCCTCCCCCTCGCCCCTTGGTACGGGTCTCTCCCGCCCATCGTGGCAGGTTGTTTACGTCGGGATCCGCCCAGGCGTGTACGACAACTTGTAGGTCTTTTTTTTTATTTTTAATTACCAGCCACTCACTCATATGACACAGCCTCCAAGCCTCGTTGAATGTTGCGGGAGTTCCTAAGGCCTGTTATGAATCGACGACGACGAGGCATATGGCGGTCAAGTTATATCTGCGTGCGTTGGGAAGAAGAGAAATAGGTACATGTGTCGTTGATGAGTAGTCTACCTGCAAATATAAGCCGTGTCTGTATTCTATTGTGTGAATGAGTGCGCCACATAGGCAATAGTAGTTTTGGAACTGTAGGCTTCCGGCCCGAGGACCCGGTCAGACGAGATCTTCGTTATATGTCCTCCTTAACATACATATCCACAATATGACAGTGTTTTTGTGTCTCTGTCTAAGGTTGACCTTATCAGAGGTCATAGGCATCATCCCGGAGGCAAATAGACGAGACGAAATAAAACTCTGAAAAGTTACACATGTTGTTCATCATTTTGTAATGTAACTTTGCTTTCGCCTTCATCTTCCTAATTTCCTCGCTCTGCCGACAACTGTCAGTGCTCGTGTCGCATCTCTGGCTGACATTATACGACTCAAATGGGTCGTAAGAAACTATATTCGACACCCGAGGCCAGGCAAGAGGCACGTTCGCGTTGGAATTCAAGACACTACGCAAAGTTTGTCATGCCTCTCTTCCCATTGCCTCCCCGTGTTCTAACCCGACTTGCTCTTTCTAAGGCATAAGTCACAAATCCTAACGAAAGTGAAAGAGCGTTACGTTGCAAAGAGGGAGGAGAAATTTCCACTGCGAACGGAATGTTCCCCCGCATATAGCAGCCCATGGTGCGTTCTCAAAGCCGAATACGTTCGATGGTCCTCACTAACTCCTACATAGCTCTCTCACACCTAAGTCCACTTCTGCACGAGACATTATTGACATCCACGGCATACAAGAACAACTCCGGTCGTATCTAGGAGAAGGCGGCTTAAGCGCATATGCGACGACCTTGGCAGAGGACATACGGAATTGCGAATCAGATCCATCCGACATCCTACTTGAAGAGATGGAAAACATACGTGGCCTGAGAGATAGGGCTCATGATGCGTGTATCAGAATATGGGAACGGGACGGTGCCACCAATCTCTGGGAGAAGAGCCGACACATGTTAAGGCCTTTCCAGGAAGCATTGGACGTTGTCGATAAACTCTATGATCGTACCCTGGAAATATCAACCCAATCCCGATGAAATAACGAATTTTTTTCAAAGCAATCAAATCGACGCTACGCCGCATTTCCCTCTTAAAGGTGCATGACCGTGTGCCTTCACCCTTGCTGACGGAATCAGATTTCCCGTTTCTGGTCACCTCGCTCTCTGACCTTTGACACTCATACTCATGGAAGCGCCCGACACCTCTTCTCCAGTTCTTGCTCTGGCGACTGTGCCCGTCCCCGTGCCCCGTCCTCCTTCACCTGAACATACCGTCACAGCTGCACCTTCATCCCAACTTGTCCGTCGCTGCGCGCGCATGTCCACCGGAGGACGAAAGCCTGACAGACTTGCACGCAAGGAAAAACATGGACCAGGCCAGTTAAACTTCGCAACCAAATCAGAGATAGCTCAGAAAGGACAACGGTGAGCCTTAGACGTATTCTACGACTACCATTCTTTGCGGGCTGACAGGAATGTTTGTCATAGAACTATTCGCGAGCGACTCCGCATTTTGCGACGACCCCTGCGAGTCTACCAGCTGGGCACTGCGCAAAAGTACTTAGGTACGTTCTCACTCCAAGCCTACCTTTCGCGCGCTCATATTTTCTTACAGACAATGGCGTTGACGTCGCCTACGTCGAAGCATCGTGGATTGACCACCCGGACGCGGACTTCAAGGCAGACACGGTCGATACCTTTCTCAACGATGTCGGTCTCTCTGCTCACCGAGACGATTTCTTGGCAATGGGTGTGGTTTCGGGAGACGATCTTCTCAGGCTCGCCCTGGAGATATGTACACCTATCATTCGTGTCCAAGTCAAGGACGCCCTCGGGTTGAAAGGCAAAGGATGGCATGAGTTTCGGTCGATTATGAGGGCGTTTGCCCGTCAAGTCGTATGTGTAATCGAAGACTAGGGACACTGTGGCTGAATGGAGATACTTTGCGCCCTCAGGGCAGTTGCTATCTAGACGGTCGTAAAATTTCAGAAGAAAAAGACCAATCCGGAATCCCCGATATTTCAGAGGAGAATCTAGAGGCAGAGCATCGGAATTTCTTGATGGAAATCAAACCGGAGGCAACGCATGTCCCTAGGATGGTTATTCGGGGTCTACGAGGTGTGTCAATGCCTTCGTTTTCCTCCCCTCTTACCTACCACCATGAAGCCGGACGTCAGGTCATTTTCGCGATTCGAGGAGCTACGGAGTCCGTCGCAAAGAGCACAAAGGTGTGCACTTTGTCCTTACTGTCCGTCTCACATACTAATATTGACCAGCTTGCTCTCTCGACATATCGCTCGTAGCCGCATTATTCTCGAAGCTGAGTTGACTCCGGATGAAGGTATGTGAGAATTCTGTCATTGCCCTAACACGCACTTACGTCCTCACAGAAAAAAGCAGCAGTGAAGCGTTCACTGCCTTGCTCGAGGGCGCCAAAGGCGGCTTCCTCTTGGAACGTTTCGTCAGCGTCGGAATTTTGACGCTCGTCGACCTTAAGCACCTGGCAGGCCTGACGACCCTCTGGGAGTATCGAGACTTGCTGGCCATTGGCATGGGTATCTTTAGATTCGGACGCAACTGGGCCTTTATGACTATCTTTCTCTCTCGCGTTAGGCAAGAGGAACAAGAGTCACTGGGGACCGTGTTCACGCCTGGTGAGTGTAAATATACGTTTTTTTTCTTTTATTCAAACTTTTTTCCAGATATTTTGAAGCATGGGATGTACCGTGACAAGTACCGCTCCCTCAACGACACTCTTTGGCGTCCCAAGTACGCCAAAAAAGTCAAGATGGTTGACCTCGACAGTGACACGGAAGATGGCCGCACGACTCAAAGCGTTTCTACCGTTGTGACTCAAGGCACTTCCACCGTTGAGGCTGTCATTCCTCAAGAGATCCGTCGCATCCGCGCCATTAACCTTCTCAACCTCCCACGTTTCCGTTGATAGATAAAAGTTATTACTTAGAAATTGTTTTGGTGAATTGTTTTGGTACCAAGTAGCGCCAGCTGGGGTGAACTTCATCTAGCCTCAAAATGAACATGACTGAACTCGCCGTTTGCCGTGCAGGAAAATGTATTCATGAAGATACGGGCCCTATTCTTTGGAGTGCGATGGTCGACATTAGCAGGCCTGGACGTAGAAATTTCCACCGGACCTCTTCCCTACCCAGATTTCCTCCGGAGGTTCAAGATCCTAATTGTGCGGATGAGATTCCGCCGACGACTCATACATTTGGTAGCCGTGATTGCATAAAATAATGTGGCGTCATGTTCCTGTATCGGGCAAGTGAAACGATAGTCAGAATGAGGTCAAAATTTTACTGTTAGGCATTATTGAAGTTCGCTAAAAGACAGAAACGATATACAGTACAGAGGTGGACACTGGAAACATAATGCACGCTTGACCATTTCAGTCTACATATTCAGAACTAAATGCACCACGTTTGATCATCAAAGTCTGATGTCCCTGAGTTTGTCCTGCCTCTGCGTATCACCATGGTTCCAGTCGTTTCCTTTCCGTGTGTTTGGGCGAGCACGTCTCTTTCGGTCTCGTTACGAAATAGCAGTCAACTTCCGTCCTCATGGTCTCTCAGCTCTGCAGCGGCTACGATTGCCCCGGAACCCAATCTCACCATATCCACCGACCTGTAAACACCTTTGTTGGTTCTCATCCTCGACCTTGCGTGGTACTTTCTCCTCATGGCCAATCTTCATCCGGGGAACTCATGGTCCACGCGCTGGCATCCCCCTTCCGAGCAACGCGCTCGTCGGCAATTCGAGCTCGTCAATGGTACCGACCGAGGAGACAGGCCAGGGAGACCTGTTGGCATTCATGCCCACGGCCACGGCCAGTTCCGCCCACCCCTAGCAATGGGAAGTGCTCCTCGCACAGGTGGATATCATCTGAACTACAATGCTGAGGGTCTGACGGCTGCCCATCCCATTCCATTCAAAAAAAGACGAGTGGGGCCCGAAGATGTCGGCGATAGTTTCGCGCAATGCGATTTTGACGTAGAGATGTCAGAGCCCTTGCCGGAGTGTTTGGGAGATCCTCGGGAGTATGTCGATGAGACGGGCGACTTTCTCGAGGACCAGGGGAAGCACAAGCAGCCCATGCATCCAGTGCGTTTTGCTTCATATTATCGCTTTAAACTTCTTTTGACAAGACTGGACAGGATGACAGGATGTCAACATTTCTGGCATTGCGAGATGTCTTTCTCTCAGAATCACTGCGATTGCATGGGCTGGGATACGCAACTTACCAGCAAGAGTGCTCTTCTTGCTCGGCGAAGCTAGTAACCGACACTGACGCCGAGAGGGACAGCATCCAACCGAATCCGCTGTATCGTTGTCGCCGGTGCGGGCAGTTTGTGGAATGCGGGGAGTGTTGTATTCAGCGTCATCAACAGTCACCTCTTCATCGCATAGAGGTGAGCCGTCTTTCCATTTGCTCTATTTGTGTCTGATAATTGATGTCTCTGGAGGTCTGGAGAGAAAACTTTTGGAGAAAAACAACGCTGCGTGCCATTGGTTTGACGTACCAGATTGGTCACGCTGGTCTTCCTTGTCTCGTACCCATGGCCACACCACGCATATTGACTGTGATGGACACAACTGGCATTCATATGGTGGACTGTCGGTTTTGCGCCTGTGCCCAGTCCCAGGGTATTAGTCACTGGCAACAGCTTTTCCGGGACGGGTGGTACCCTGCGACGACGACAGCCCCACAATCGTGTGCGACGATGGAACTGCTGGAGTTTTATCGACGTTTGAAGGTGATCGCTACCGTCAATGTGCGGGACTTCGTAACGACACTGGAAAATATGACGGATCCTTGGGGAACTGAATGGACGCCTGATCGCTACAAGGAGCTGGGGAATATGAGTCGCCAGTTCGCTTATCTCGAGCGTGTGCGGAGATCAGGTGTATGCCTGGACGAGGGGGGTTTGGCAATGGCAGCGGAGGGGAGTTTAGCTGTTGAGTGCTGGGCGTGCCCTCGTGTTGGGGTCAATTTGCCTTCGAATTGGGAGGAAGTTTCACCGAGTTTGCAGTAAGTCTGCTTATCTTTATTCTATTGTCTCAATTGCTCACAGACTCTAGGTATGTCTACCGTCGCATCCTGTCAGTCGACGCCAACTTCCGCATGAAAAATAAACTCCGTCACATGGCTCGACCAGATCCACCTCTTTATTCCGGATTGGGTGTACAAGTACCGCAAGAGATGTATCACGAATGGCTACGTTCGTACGTCACCGAGGACGAGGTATTTTTGTCGTCTTTGTGATTTAGAACGTTGACCTAATGCCTTTCGCTCGCTTAGATTTCTAACTGTGCCTCATTTGCGGCATTAATGCAGAAAGACACGAAATTCACCACTGGCTTGCGCTGGGCAGGCGTTCTGGGAGTCATCTGCGCTCGCCATGAAATTATGCTTGGACTAGGGGACTTGGAGAAAGGCGAACGGTTCGTCTTTCTATGTATGATGCACCACCTTCCGACTAATAACTTGCGACAGGTACAAAAATACCGACTTTATATTATATTGGATACTCTCGCGTATGGGAATGAAGGCGCTCACTATCACCTATGACATCGCTTGCCAATACAAAAAACGGTGGAAGGAACACATCGCAGTGCTGCCTCGACAGCTTCAAGCTCTCCCTGTACCCGTCGTGACATGGGGTCTTCCTGTGTGGCATGGCAAGGGTCACGGGATCAAGTGCGAGGAGGAAAACTCGCTCAAGTACCAGGTTGGAGTGGGAAAGACCGACGGTGAAGGGCCTGAGCGTCTCTGGGCCGTCTTGAACCCGTTGTCATATATGACGAAGGAAGAGCACCACGGCGCGAGGCATGATGATATCGAGGACTTTTTGAATATGCACAACCATAGGAAGAACATCTCCATGGGTGCGTTTTTTACTGCATTACTGATATTGTGCTAACTCAGAATTGTCCAGGTTATGTCCTCCTCGACAGGTTGAAAATCGCATTAGGGGAGCGAAATGCTCAGGTTGATGCATTCGTAGAGCTCAACCGCGCTCTGAGTGGAGACCTGAGGAAGCAATGGAAGAAGGAAGTCCGGGATTGGGAGACAGACCCAGCAGGTCACTCATGTCCGTACTCCATGTCGAGCTTGACGGGTAGGTAATATCTCAACGTCACACTTCCAGTTTCTGATTGCAATTTTCTGTAGACTCTTTGTCAGAGGCAGAAGTACGGGCAGAGCTTCTTCGCTCTGAACTCAAGGAGGTTGCCCTTGACAAGCAAGACGTAACTGCAAACGACGACGAAGGAGAATCAGACGATGACGAGAATCACGTCGATCTCGAGGACGATCTTGCCTCAACCGACACAGGCGCTCAGGCGAAGGTTACGTCGACGAGGAAATTGACGCTCGCTGGCTTCATCATCCTAGGATTACAACTCGAGGAATCACAGTAAGTTGGTTCTTGATTTCGGTGTAAACGTCTCTCTGATTAGTCCTTTCTCAGACGCCGACTCCGTCGTGACACGTCCTCCTCAATATCTCTGACAGTGTCTCGACAAAGCAAGATATCAGAGAGACGAACGGCCCTCCAAAAGAAAGTGAATGCTTTCTATAAACACCAGCGATTCTTTATGCCTGGTGTGGAGGGCCTCAGGGAGCTCGAGGATCAGAGGCGACGTCAGAAAAACGAAGCCAATGGTCATCCTGAGGATTTAAGGCTTTACTTGCCCTCAGAGGTGGCACTCTCAAGGAGTATGGGGAGTCGGCGTTTGTTTCAGACAGAGGCAAGGCTACGTCGCGCCCAATGCCACGACATATTGGAGCTCATACGTGGCAGGCTGCTGTACAAGCGCTATCTCGTCAGTTTCCGCAACCTCCATGTCACGGGCCAGCGAGAATCCACTCGCTCCTCGACGCTCATCACGTCGATGTCGGAGAAATTGGCGGAAGGGGTAGCGAAATATCGACATTGTCGCCAAGCATTAGTCCAGATTGTTGGGGAGGGACGGTGTGGCATTTATCGGGAGTTGTTGGACACGCATGTCTCTGTGTACGTGACAGCCGAGTCTGACGTATCAGCGGTGAAGAAGCTTGGTGTTTTGGGCGGGCGGGGAAGCAGGAAAGGAGGCGAGGCCAGTCAACGCGAGACACAAGTTCGTCGCGATGATCCTACCGATTCCCAATATGCCAGAACATCGTGGATCTGGACTTCCACCGGTTTACAGGACGATGACGAATATTTGCACGATTGTACGTATTATCTTCAAGTTCACTCTGGTTTTGTGTTAAAGACTGTGCAGGTGTTCGTGTTGAATGGACGAAGGCTTTGGCGCGAAAGACGCGCTGGACGGAGGAAGTATACATGGTTGAGGAGGAGATGCGACGAGTGCTGCGTACGCTGCAGTACGAAATGCATAAATGGAGCCAACGGGCAGAACAAGTTCTGTCGCAACCTCTTCGCGAGGATGAGGCAGCCGGACGTAGGGCGTACAGCATGTCTCAAGCAGACGCGTTGTCCCGCCTGAAATCATCATTCGAATTCCTGTGGCTGCGATCAGAGCCGTCGCGGGGAAAGGAACGTGGCGCAATGGATGATGCGGCACTTGAAGCAACGACGACTCTTTTCAACACGGACTTATCGCAGGCGGCAACGATTTCTGAGGCAGGAGATGTCTAAGGGTAGTTATTCCGTAAATCTAATCTGACTAATACAATGTGGCGTTCGTTTAACTTGTCTATGTTCGGATTTGGAAATAGAGGCTGGAGCGTGGGCGCGATAGCGCGCACTTATCTGTCTATGTTCGGATTTGGAAATAGAGGCCAGGAGCGGTGGCGCGATGGCGGGACGGCAGTGCGTACTTTATTACTATATAAGGCAATATTTGAGCTCAGATGGCTGGGTTATAACCCTGTGGGCTATAACCCAGAATTTATATAACATTTTTTTGGGATATATCCCAGCATTTGTAGAAATAATATGACTACTGGTGGCCCTTCGTCTGGTTTCGAAAAGCGCTGGCTGGCACTAGGGGGAGAATCGACACCGACGGTAAGAGCTGTGGTCGTCGTGGGCTCAGCAACGTTGAATATGGAAGTGAGAGTACGTCGTCGAGCGCCGGGTGTACGAGTGGCGAGCGTCTCAGGGTAGCGAGGGGACGGGCTGTCGACAGCCATACTAGTTGTGCTTCTCCTCGTCGGTTCCCTCTCACGAAGGATCTTGCTGACACTGAGGAGGAGAGCAGTGACCGCCCTTCCAAGATCCTCGCCCGCCCTGACACCCTCACGAAAGTCACTCCCGACACGCCGCCAGACTTGTTCGACGTCGCCCGTAGGACTAGAGAATATAAGTATATGCGTTCGCAGCTATAAGAGACGTACCCTTCGACTTCAGCATTGATCTGCTCTTCCAGCGCACGTGAGTTACCATTGCGCATGACACCCTGTACCCTCTCAGCGGCATTGACGACGCTCATGGCCCCGCGGATAAGCTCGTCGTCACCTCTGGCAGCCGTCTCGAACGTCACGAGACTCTCGCGCATGAGACCCCCACCTGCACCGCCACCCGCCGAATAGCGACTCATGGAGCTGGGCGCTCTGTCCATGCTCGTCGCAGGCCTCGGCGCCTCTCTTAGCGTCAAGCCACTCTCCGCACTCCCCCCGCGCACCTTTTGGTCTTTGCCGACGACAGGCTGCGCAGTGAGGTCTTCGCTCCCCCAACCACGCCACTCTCTCGGCAACCCCGCCCTCTCTTTCTTCTTGTCGCTGCCCATCCTCGATGACGCCACCGCCGCCAAAGCCGCCTGGACACTGCCACTCCGCACACTCTCAAACGCCATGCTCGCCCTCTTCCGCGGACTCTCCCGAAGTTTACTCCCAGGTGACTCTGGCGCACTAATCAGCCTGTCTCGTCTCCTCAGCGGTGTACTCGGTCGCTGGCTCTCCCTCTCCGTCTCACTGCCACTCCCCCCAGGCATCGGCACCTCTCGCCTGCTCCTCCCACCTGAGCTCGAAGAGGACGCCTCGCTGAATCTGGCACCAGAACTTCGGCTCTTTGTATGCACACTCGCCTGGCTGGGCGCTCTAGGCGACGGCGACGGCGAGCTCAGTCTTGAGAACGACGACAGCCTATCTATCGCCGCCCGATTCCTCTCCGCCAGACTCTTAACCCTCTCCAAGTCCCCTCCCCTCCGTATCCTCGCCGTATCGTCCTCCTGCCCAACCGGACTCTCCAGCGCCCGCAAGTTCGCCTCCGTCAACCTCTCCCTTGTACTCCCACTCCCCTCCGAGTTCGTCCCAGGTGGACTAGGCAACCCGCTCCTCTGGCTCCGATTGTCATACTCGAACGACGAATGCGAGGATGACGGCGATGAGATCTCGGGTGGCAGATCCGGGATGTTCTTGTTGGGCGAGAACACAGACGACGAGAATGAATGCAAGTGTGTATGCGTCGGTCGAGACAGCCTCGCTGGCGTGCGCGTCATCGTCCCACTCCTCGATGTTGTCCCATACGACGAGTTCGTCGAGCTAGACGGCGTCCGCGTTATCGTCCCCGGTACCCTCTTCGGTGTCTGCGGCTCAACTACAAAGCTCGCTCGCTTCAGCGGGGAGCGTATCGTCGCTGCGCTCGACCCAGGATTGAACTCTCCTTCTTCATGTACAGTCTGCGACCGCGTATGCGTCGTCGTATTCCCTCCGATGTATATGGCGCTATTAGGCCGCGTCCGTCCCCCAGTCGGTCGTGGTCGTGCTTGCCCGCTCATGTCGTGTTCGTGTCGTTATCGTCTCTAAAGGAATGTGTGGGGGTGGGGAATGGCAGGGGATGGGAATGAGGTTCGTCGGTCGCTCTCTCTCAGTCTGTTAGCATTACAGCTACTATACAAAACCGAATCACACACACCTTTTGCCCAATCCGATCAATTTATCAAGCACCCCGGAATAGTGTCTCTTTTCCATTGTCCGTCGCTGTCCTATCCTTCAGTGAAAAAGTAAGAAAAAGGAACAGTGAATGAAGGAGCGTTGACACCCAGCAACGCACCGTCTTAACGGGCTCCGTATCATGCCCATCCCAAGATCAAACTGATCTTGTATGCCCCCTTCTCCGATGTATGTAGCATTAGCGCAAGAGGACGCGTCATGTTGTCGTCGTGGTACTGTTGCAAGCAAGATTGATGCTATTATGTAAATGAACTGTATACAAGTACAACTGCGTGCGCGGCAAGGAACACGAGATAGCTTCCATACGACGGCTAATAGTTTGCAGGAGACAATAAAGAGACTGACATACATACATAGATCTACTAGAAATTAATACCCTGATACATCATTCTCAATGTGTCGATATGGTCAACACACAACGTACCGGCATAGTGACCTTCGACGAGCATCAACAACACCTTCAACGAGCTCCGCGGACGTCGATAAATACCCACTCGAAATTCCCGGGGACAAGACTCAAGGAAGCTGAAATCAATCAAACCAAGTACAAGACATACAATACAGTACAACATACCTTTGCTACCTATTTTCCTTGTTCTTCGACTCGCATAGAACTTGCATCTCACACGCCAAAGCCCCGGGGCACGATGCAACATATTTTGTATGCCCATCCCCCCGAGATACAGTAAATGCCCATCAACGAGGCGAGAGATCTAAACGAAACATTAGCGAAACATACTATAACATCACATGGACCACGTACCAATCATCCCAGCTCATCCCCGTCCCCACGCAACCTGTCTTCGCCCAAGTGTGGCGCACCCGGACGACGAAATCGGCAGCACGGACAAGGGGGATGGACGAGGAACGCAGACGATTGTGAATAACACCTCTATAACGCTTAACGAACGCGCACTGGGCACGCGAAGGGTCAGAATCAAGGAGAAATATAATAACAAGATGCACTTACCGGGAAATCAACAAGATCGTTGGGGATAGACACATCGTATCACATGATACGCCTAGATAGCGACTAAATAGAGCCGGAATCGTAAGTTTTATGTGAAAAGAATGAAGCCAAACGAACCACATACCAAGTTGAATGATGAATCCACACCCAGATGGGTTCTGCTCATCAATACAAAGAGACGTCTGAGCGAAGCGTCAGCGAAACATCACATAGAACAAGGTAGAACACTTACAAAGGGTCCTAGACCCTCCCAGGCCGTCGGTAGGTGAGTTCGCCCGAAGTGTGGCGCACGTGGACAATGAAATGACCCCGCGCGGACAAGGTAGAGCCTAGGGGAGCATCAGTGTATGAATATATCATGTAAACGAGTGCTTACTGAACACCACAAACGTCAGAACCAACATATAAACATAGTAACGAGATGTACATACCGGGACATGGCGGGGCTCGATAGGTGGGATCGCGGCAGTACAATGCATGTGTTCGAGTAGCAGCTATAGGAATAGAGAAATGTTAGCCTACACCGATCAAAACGAACCAAAAGGTAAGTACTTGCCTTGAAATCCAGCCCGGCAGCTAATACCTGCGTGAAACGTGAGCAAGACGTCAGATAAATGCAAATAGACCAGTTACGAACCGATTGCAGACCGTACCGGGCTGTCAGAGAGGGGTTTGACGCACCCGCAGAGCGAAATGAACCCGCGGGCACCCGGGGAAGATGGTCACCAGCAGATAATGACTGGTTCGTGCGACAACGACTGTGATTGCCTGAGAATGGCACAAAATCAACAAGTGAGAACAAACCACATACCTTATCGGGACATGGGAGCGGCTATACAAACGTCGCGAAAACTATACGGAACGTCAGAAAGGAAGTCAAGGAAAGTAATAAAAGGAACATACCCCTGGTCGCGTGTTGAAATACATGTTGCGTATACGTCGACGCTAGATTGACGTCTCCTAGTTGAAGAGGTAAGCGGGGGGACCAGTCCAGCATGGTGGAGTCCCGTTAGAAGATGGTTTGGGCTTGTGTTGAAATCCTGGCGAAACGATGAGTAAATTACCCCAAGCAAAGACGAAAGGAATACCTACCGCTTGGCCAAGTTGCTATGAGCGACTAGCCGTCCGTATAGGACGGTGTTGGCCAACGGTTGGGTTGAGTTGGGTACCGCTCTGCGAATATTGATCGTTCCCGTAGTATCGTGTATGAATAGCATGTAGACATGCAGCAGTCTTTTCACCAGTGTCGTTGTATGGTTTGCTGTAGCGAGTCGGTGCCGTATACGTTGAGATCCATAGTAAATGCTTGGGAGGCGCTGGAAATAGTATGAGGGTTAGGTAGTGGATATATAGATACCACGGACACGTACCGCGAGGTTTACAGCGGTCTGTCCATCGTTGCTGTCGTCCATTCCGCAGTGGTATTCGTGCTCCGTGGGATGCAATCCAAAGCTATTGTAGCCGTTAGTGAAAGTAAAGGATAGATGTAGACCGACGCACCTTGTTGATATCGTCTTCTCCTCGAATCCTATCTCCGTCGCTCGTATGGCCGTAGAGTAAACATATCGCAAAGAATGCCTAGTGTCACCGTGAATGAATACCAAGGGGAGTAAGAGAATAACATACCAAGCGTAGCGTCGAACTCCAAGTTTGCTTGTATGGTGGTTTGAACGTAAGCTATATGATAGCAGTGAGCAGTGAAATGGATACGGGAATGCTAACGAACGTACCATGAAGCATATTGTTGGAGTTGGGGAACGGCATGGTTACCGTAAGCTAATTATATCTGTGAGTATACAGACAGCTATAGAATGGTATGAGGGACGTACCAGCGTCACGTTCAAGAAGCTATGCAGCGTTGGCAAAAACGTTGAAAAACGCCAGTGGTGGTAAGAGCCAAGGTCCCGTGGGAAAGATATCAAAGGGCACTGATCGCTGTTGTGCTCGACATCGAGAGTGTCGAAAAGGACCGCGAAGATGAGTATGAGAGTAGTGATAGGCGATTGAGAGAACTAAGAGAAGATGAGAGAAAGGAAAAGGGATGAGAGGATGGAATGATGACTTACCCTCTTCCACCTCTCCTACTTATACCCAAAATGAAGCCGCTCCCGGGGCGCGGATGCACGGCTAAGGGTCATGTGATGACACGTAGCCAATCGGTAAAACAAGGAGCGCCAGGAGGAGGAAGTTCGGAATGACAATTGACGAGAAGAGGGTGGCGGCGCATTCGTTATTTGAGTACGTACGCGCTCCTGCACCTTCGGGCAATGGGAACTTGTCAAATATTTTGTCGGAGATACTACTCAATGATACGAGAAGCTCCCATTCACTCCCGTTCTTCACAGTGTCCTTACGGACACTGTATCCTCCTCTTCTCCTCCTCAATAGCTTCCTCAATCCAAACGTCTCGCCAAGAATAGATATTGATCAAGGGTCACATTACGTAGCCTAATGATTGTCGCTGGCGGCCATTCGACTGGCTGAACTCTGGAACTGTGAATATGCGCAAACGGGTTATTCACACCCTGCCCGCTATTCGAAGCGAGCGGACTCGAAATACAAACTCCGTGTACGAGGACAATGCAGGTTAGAGGAACCTCAAGACACCCTTCCGTCCGCAAAGACAGCAACGTTCTAAGCATTATGTAGAATATGTCGATGCGCACTGCAGAGCGTACTGCGAATGAAGTAATCCAATAGATAAACTAATCGAACTATTATCCAAGGTATGAATACCTATACAAAGTGAGAGAAAACGACTTGAGTTTGCGAGTGTGAACGTCGCGAGCAAAGGCGTTGTTGCGTCATGATTAGATTGCCTAGGGTCCGATCATCCAGATAACCTCTGATTACAGGGTTCACACGTCCTCGCCAGCGTTCGCGTCAATTCAACGTGTTTCTACGCGTTTTGAGGCACTATATATACTGATATATTACATAACAGTATATCTGAGCAACTCCCAGATGTTCCCAATACACCATTCTTGCAAGATAGCCTCTACGCTGCCTGAGATCTGTGGCGGCGTCAACATCCAAGATTGACGCGGGGATTCATTCCCGATGATGCAAGTAAAGCTTGGCACTTCATTGAAGTTATATTTATTGCTATTTCCGAATGCTACCCTGATGATCTAGACGTGCTGGATGTTGGAAGATCCCAACGAGCGGGATACCTCCAGATGGTGGATCGCGAGTGGCTACAAGCCCTGTCCGCTCCAGACGCATCTGTATATTCAGATTAATGATAATACTAAATGAATTCCGCAACGTTTAGAGCAATCGAGATGTCGGGAACCTGCCAATTGAGAAATGGCATTACGGGAATATTGAGTTTCACCAAACCAACATCCGCCATTTCAAGAATATGGTATCTCACTTGTTTCTTGTCAATTATTGTACAATCACTCCTATATCACTTCATTATACGAGACGACGCTACGGGTATGTGTTTCGACACAATTTCCGCGCCGTAGCGCTCATTCTCAAGGCGGGATTGCGGATTTCAACGTCAAGTCCATTCGACGTCAAGTCAATTTTAACACATTCGGTCTCGATATTTTGCAAAGGTATTCATTTTTCTATTCAAATTACATTGTAGTCTAATACGAGTCATACACTAGCACGTCTGGTGCGGGAATCCAGATATTCAACCAAACACGCAAAGGTCGACTGAGTCATCGTGAACCTGACCTCTCATTTCCTTCAGCGCTATATAAATCACGTAGCAGGGGCACGACCTCAACTGCCCTCGGATAGATGGTAAATATAGAACAGAATATAGAAGCAAAGAATACGTACCTTTTCATGGGGGAAAAGCCCCGCGGCGAGCGATTCCACTGCAAGAGTAATGATACCGAAGCATTGTAGAGATCGTGGATAGGAGGACAGCGGTGTAGCTTCTGTCGCGGGAGATCCACACTGTAGTGTGGCGCACATTCAAGTGGCTGTTTCGGGACCACGGGCTTCGGGATGACACTTTTGCGAAAGGATCAGTGTGCCAAGTACATACAAGATATCCATCTCCTGTCGTCTCTCGGAAATGAATGCAGGGTATATAAATAACTTGGCTGAACACGCGCACATCCAGATATCCCGTGAACATCGATCCGGGGAATATAGTCCGGGTGGAGATATAGTGTGTACGTCGGTGCCGCTTTGACGGTCAAAATCTAATATCAACATTGTAAATGAGTCCGAAATTAGATGCAAGAAATACGTACATTTTCCTGAACCCCAAGCCCCGTGGCGAGCGAACACCCAATGTAGTACCTGCTACTGTCTGCCGGAGCGTTGAGGAGGTGCGCGCGGCTGAAGGGAGAGTGGCACAGCCACTGTCGCGATAGCTGAAGCCACGTCCGGTACTGCGTGGATAAATACTATCCCAAATGTCAAAATTGGATGCAAATCAACGTGCAAAAATACGCACATTTTTCAAAATCCCAAGCCCCGCGGCGAGCGACGCACCACCCTAACACTTGACACCGTACTTCTGAGCTTCGAGGAGGTAGATGCAACTGGAGGGACAGTGATGTAGCCACTGTCACGATAGCTCGGAGTGAGTTGATGAAGAAAGTGGATATACCGACCTATACTGAACGTCAAAACCGAACACAAATCAACATGTAAAAATACCCACATTTTCCGAATTTCCAAGCCCCGCGGCGAGCGACATACCACCCTTGCAATTGACACTGTGTTTCCGAGTGTTGAGAATGTGGATGAGGCTGGAGGGACAGTGGCGTAGCCACTGTCGCGATCAGCTCAGCTCCGTCCGGACTCGATGTAGCGCACGGATATATCAACCTATCCCAAACGTCGAAATTGAATGCAAAGTGAGATGCAAAAATACGCACATTTTTTGGATTTCCAAGCCCCGCGGCGAGCGACCCACCACCCTAGTATTTGGCACAGTGCTTTCGAGTAAAGCTGGAGGGACAGTGGCACAGCCATTGTCGCGAACAGCTTAGCCCCGTCCGGGCTCGACGTAGTGCACAGGGATATATTGACCTATCTCGAACGTCAAAATAGTGTACAAAGTCAACGTGCAAATGTACGCACATTTTTCGAATTCCCAATCCCCGTAGCGAGCGTGTCCCTCTTCCTTGACAAGGAACCCGATTCCGCTGTGTTCTGGCGCGCGCGAGGGGGTATGTGGTGTGGCACTCCCGTAATCTGCGACGTGGAAGTAATGAGAGAGGCTACGTGGGAACATGAGGACGCGCGGCGGCCAAGCCTAGATGCCTCGCTAAAGGTGAATACGTACAGACGGAACATATCTGGTGAGTGCAGGGTAGAAATCGAAGCATTTCCGGTGATTTGTAATTGTGGCGGGAATGAATGTTGAGGAATCGTGATATGGTGTCTGCATAGAGGTTCAAAAAAGTCGCAAAATGAAGGGAATAATATGCACCAAATTCCGGATTCCCAAGCCCCGCGGCGAGCGGCATACTATTAGTGATACGTTCCTGCTGGAACGTTCCCGAAGTCAGCTGAGTTGGCGTGAGGTGTTGGTATTGACGGAAGGATTCAATGTTTCTGGAATACAGTGAGAAAGCCTTAATGTTGAAGAATCTGCTCTTTCGCGGTTCTTAGGGCTTTGGAATACAGACTATCAAAACAAGTATGAGAAGCTGTGATAAAAGACGCACCCAGTCGTTGTGTGGCGCCCTGCATTATAACACTCTGTTGGTTTGTTCCCAGTGCTTCTCCAACGGAATATCCAAAAACGAGTGAAAAGCAAGCTCCCGATGAGGTAAGAGGAAGCGGGAATGATTGCCACGAGTCACGGCGACATGCGCCCGCCAAGCACAATCAACGGAAAGAATGGTGACACGTTCTTCCTTCTCCTCCATGTGCTTGTGCGCACTGGTATGTCTTCATTTCTATTGCTGCCATCTAGGTATTCCCTCCTGCATGCAACGACATTCATGATTCTTTGTGCCGCGCAGATGTTAACACCACATCCTTACTATTATCACTTATTTAGTGTTCGTGTAGTTTGAATGAAAACATGCATGCATCTCCAAATTGCGCCACATTCCAATTCTCGCAATGCTCTGTTCGCAATGTTCGCACTTGTCAATGCTAAACTGTTGGTCCATGCAGGTCCTCATTTTAGACCAATCACACTCAAACGATATCGCCTAGATAGCAAGTCTGACGTCAAACAGTAGCTTTGCTTTTCCCACGGTCCTAAACCGGTATTGAACGCCAGGCTGTCGACATTAGAGCATCGTTTTTTGTATGGCAATCCATTGAGTATCACACGGATAGGGATGATAGAGGCTGAAAGGAATGAGAAACATCGTAGGCCCGGGTTGTGCAAGTGGCGGAATCTGGAACAATTTCAGAGAACAGGCGTTTAGCGCGTTCGCTTTGCATGGCCTTACCTATTTTGCGAAAGGTCCTCACCCGAGTGTCCATTTATTCGGGGAAAGGGGAAGAAATAGTGTTACCCTTCCTGGCGGGTGGCGGGCGTCGAACGGGAGAAATAGCAGCAAGAAAGGCTGATGCTGTGGAAACGTGAAGAGATCAGTACCACCTCGCGTGATGCCCGTGGATGTCAAGGCCATGGACTCAGGGTGATAAATACTGTGCTTACGGGACCGGTTGTTTCGTTCGAGATGTGTGGGTTTCGACCACCAGAAAGATCTCTTCATTGACAAAGAACTGGGGATGCAAAAGAGAAGAAGAATAAAACTCGTACCTCCGAATGAAGAAGGGGAGAGTGCTTCGATCCTTTTCGAGCCGGCGGGTGAGGGACGCAAGAAGAGCCTCGGGGTCATGACAGAGATGAGGACACAAAGAATGTGTTCTTTTTAGCTGAGGTATTGAGACGGTCCATTTTATGTTTGGTGCAGTGTTTTTTTACGATGGGAGAAAATGTGACTGAGAAGTTGGACGAAGCAGGTGGGTGGCAAGACGTGTTATTGCACGACGCGAAGAAAAGGAAAGGCACGGGCGTTTAGCGCAGTGGTAGCGCGTTCGCTTTGCATTTCTGCCATTCGGGCGTGCTCTTTGCGAAAGGTCCAGGTTTCGATCACCTGAATGTCCACTTTATTTTAGGTTCTACACACACGCATGGATGGAATTCATGATACTAGTACGATATAAAAGACACGGTACACAGAGGGGAGAAAGAGAGCGCGGATAATAATATAGAGAAAAAGAAAACTGAGCCCAAGTAACGAGTCATATGCACAAGAAAGAGAAAGAAAAAAGTCTCATCGTCGCCTTATACTCCCAGCCGCACGATCCGCAGGATGAACGCGATCATGAAGTCGATCACCCGCTTTCCTACCCAACGTCCGTGAAAAAGGTCTTTCCGTCTCACTACCAGTGGTGGGAGACATGACCTCCTCCTGCGAAGTGATTTTCGAACGCGTTTTGGGTGCAAGACCCTCCCCAGATCCAGAGACAGTCCGTCTGCGAAGATCATCCAACGCGCGTCCCTCGTCGGGTTTGCTAAAGCGCTGGCTGGCGCTGGGGGGAGAGTCGACACCGACGGTGAGGGCAGTGGTAGTCGTAGGTTCAGCAACGTTGAAGATGGAAGTAAGAGTACGTCGTCGAGCGCCTGGAGTGCGAGTGGCGAGCGTCTCTGGGTAACGTGGAGCAGAGGACGGGCTATCGACGGCCATACTAGTCGTGCTGCGTCTCGTCGGTTCCCTTTCTCGAAGGATCTTGCTGACACTGAGGAGGAGAGCAGTAACAGCTCTCCCAAGATCTTCGCCCGCCCTGACACCCTCACGAAAGTCGCTCCCGACTCTGCGCCAGACTTGTTCGACGTCACCCGTAGGACTAGAGAATATAAGTATATGCGTTGAAAGCTATAAGAAACGTACCCTTCGACTTCAGCATTGATCTGCTCCTCCAGCGCACGCGAGTTTCCATTGCGCATGACACCCTGCACCCTCTCAGCGGCATTGACGACGCTCATAGCCCCACGGATAAGTTCGTCGTCACCTCTGGCAGCCGTCTCGAACGTCACGAGACTCTCGCGCATGAGACCCCCGCCAGCACCGCCACCCGCCGAATAGCGACTCATTGAGCTGGGCGCTCTGTCCATGCTCGTCGCAGGCCTCGGCGTCTCTCTCAGCGTCAAGCCACTCTCCGCACTCCCCCCGCGCACCTTTTGGTCTTTGCCGACGACAGGCTGCGCAGTGAGGTCCTCGCTCCCCCACCCACGCCACTCTCTCGGCAACCCCGCCCTCTCTTTCTTCTTGTCGCTGCCCATCCTCGATGACGCCACAGCTGCCAAAGCCGCCTGGACACTGCCACTCCGCACACTCTCAAACGCCATGCTCGCCCTCTTCCGCGGACTCTCCCGAAGTTTACTCCCAGGTGACTCTGGCGCACTAATCAGCCTGTCTCGTCTCCTCAGCGGTGTACTCGGCCTCTGGCTCTCCCTCTCCGTCTCACTGCCACTCCCCCCAGGCATCGGCACCTCTCGCCTGCTCCTCCCACCCGAGCTCGAAGAAGACGCCTCGCTGAATCTGGCACCAGAACTTCGGCTCTTTGTATGCACACTCGCCTGGCTGGGCGCTCTAGGCGACGGCGACGGCGAGCTCAGTCTTGAGAACGACGACAACCTGTCAATCGCCGCCCGATTCCTCTCCGCCAGACTCTTGACCCTCTCCAAGTCCCCTCCCCTCCGTATCCTCGCCGTATCGTCCTCCTGCCCAACCGGACTCTCCAGCGCCCGCAAGTTCGCCTCAGTCAACCTCTCTCGCGTGCTCCCACTCCCCTCCGAGTTCGTCCCAGGTGGACTAGGCAACCCGCTCCTCTGGCTGCGATTGTCATACTCGAACGATGAATGCGAGGAGGACGGCGATGAGATCTCGGGTGGCAGATCCGGGATGTTCTTGTTTGGCGAGAACACGGACGACGAGAATGAATGCGAGTGTGTGTGCGTCGGTCGAGACAGCCTCGCTGGCGTGCGCGTCATCGTTCCGCTCCTCGATGTTGTCCCGTATGACGAGTTCGTCGAGCTCGACGGCGTCCTCGTTATCGTCCCCGGTGCCCTCTTGGGCGTCTGCGGCTCTACAACAAAACTCGCTCGCTTCAGCGGGGAGCGTATCGTCGCTGCGCTCGACCCAGGATTGAATTCTCCCTCCTCATGTACTGTCTGCGACCGTGTATGCGTCGTTGTGTTGCCACCGATATATATGGCGCTATTAGGCCGCGTCCGTCCCCCAGTCGGTCGTGGTCGTGCTTGCGAGCTCATGTCGTGTTCGTTTCGTTATCGTTTCTATAAAGGAATGTGTGGGGGCGGGGGTGGGAAGGCAGGGGATGGAATGGGTCTCGTCGGTCGCTCTGTCTCACTCCATCAGCCATTCAGTCCGCCTGTCCAACCTAATCGTACACACCTTTTGCCCAATCCGATCAATTTATCAAAGCGCCCCGAATAGCGTCTCTCTTTTTTCCTTCGCTGTCCTATGCTCCAGCGCTAGAAGGTGAAAGAGAATAGAAGAAGAAAAAAAAAGGCCAGTGGATGGGCGAGCGAGAGCGTTGACGCCCAGCAACGCAGATGGATGGTCGAAGAAAGAAGAAGAGAAGAAAAGGCCAACCCACGTGCTCTTCCCCGTGGGAACCATTGCACCCATCCGTCTCTCACAACGTAGCCCTCTACTATCCCTGGGTAGGTTTTGAAAGAAATCCGATCGCTCGTCAAGTAACATACCCTATCGTCGTATCTGGGTGTCCGGAATGGTCGGAATGTATTCTTCATCATCTCATTGACCATTACCGAGCTGGACCGGAATGGATTAAGTGAAGGAGAGTGTGAATATATCGTTACCGGTGCGAAACTGTCGAAAGGTAGGTTTTGAAAAACCCTGAGTCACTGCTTGTCACAGTGCGATTTGTGATCTCTTTTGTCACGCTGTTTTCGAGTTTGCATCCTCAACCACCTCCTGTAATTTTATACAGGTGTCAGACATGCTTAGAATGCTATAATTAATCGTCTCAATTTTTTCTACGATTTAAGAGCTTGAAATAGTCAGCCGGGACGTAGAATACACTGATTTTGATGGTTTCGGATGGTTCTCAACAAGATACAGTGCCTCTGGCGCCGTGAAACTTTTGGAGCATAGTTATAGACATGGTACTAATATTTTCCGGACAAGAAATACACACGGAACGGGAGGGAAAGACCCAGAAAGTTGATTTTTCAAAACCTACCCACTTTTCAATACCTACCCAGGGATAGTACACCCACCCACAACACCGATTAGACAAGTCGGTATCGATTAGGGGTTAAATCACCTCGTTGTGGTTTGATCGACAATCCGAGGAGCCACTGGTTCGATTCCAGTTACCGACATCGAGTGCCAAGAAATAATCCTCGTGTTTTTCTTATTTTTCCATGCGTCTGGTTTTTATCTTCTTGTGTGTGAAGGAACGAAGCAAAGAGGACATTCGAGTGGGGTGTAAACCGTTCCATTCTTCTTCCCGTCGCATCACTCTCTTGCTAGTACGCCAACTGTTCCATCCTCCTGCGCGGTCGTCTTTTCTCCGCCTTACCCTCCTCAACATGACAACCTGCCTCACGACCTTTCCTTTCCTTCGAGGCCCCTCCCCATTCGACTTCCAATCCCGGTTCCTCGAGTCCACCCCATCCTGCTCTTCATATTCATCTCTCCCGGGCCCACGGTCACACAAAACCCATCCCGTTCAAATCCAAATCCAAGCCCCACCCATCTCGCTCTCCTTTCTTCCCTCCATTGCTACTAGATCGAAACCCGGACCGAACCTCCCGTTCCATCCTTGCTCCCTCACTTCACCCGGATTGAACGCCTTCTTCCCATCCCCGAGCTCCCGCCTCGGGGATCGAATCGAATCGAAACCTTTCGCAATGCTAATCATTTCAAAGCGAACACCCATTCCCCTCTTGCCACGCCAACCGTTCCATATCCGAGCTTGTTCATCCGACCTGTCACGAACGATGGACGTTCCCTTCTCTTCCCACTCCATCTATACCCAAAAAGATACGTGATGGATCATAGATGGACATTCGGGTGATCGAAACCCGGACCTTTCGCAATGCTAGCGATGCAAAGCGAACGCGCTACCACTGCGCTAAACGCCCCGATTCCCGCGTCGTCTCGTCTGGAAATAACTTTTGGCAGGAAATGTATGAGTCCTCGCTTTTCGTCTTCCCATCCCCGAGCTCCCGCGAATCGAAACCCGATGCAAAGCGAACGCCCATCCCCCCCCTCCTCTTCGCGCGTTGCTCCCGCGTCACCTCCTCCATACAACAAAGCGCCTTCACCCGGAAGCTAACCTTTTGGCCTTGGACGCTCCCTTCTCCTTCACGCTCCCTTCTCCTTCCCATCTATACCCAAAAAGATACGGGATGGACATTCGGGTGATCGAAACCCGGTCCGCTAATGATTTCTGCGATGCAAAGCGGACGCCCATTCCCTTCCTCTTCGTGTCGCCTCACTCTCTTGCCACGTCAACCGTTCCATCCGACTTCTCGGCACTTGTTCATCCGACGCTCTTGCTGGTCGTCTTTTCTCCATCAGACCCTCCCTCATACTATATTTACCAAAAAGCACGACAACAAACGCGCCTTCACAACGGAAATGTCTTGTGCTAACTTATGGCTTCTGGCGCCCACTGGGTCTTTTGGGCAAATGAATCAGTCTCATGGGCGCAACGCCTCAGCATCCGAGCCCACTCTGTCACGGACGATGGACGCTCTCATTCCGATATATGCGTCGACGTACACCAAATCCAAACGCCCCTACCCCCATCCTCGTTATCTTTCTCCCCATCCGCTCCTTCTTAACGCGAAACCCAGACACTCCAGAAAAAATGGACATTCAGGTGATCGAAACCCGGACCTTTCGCAAATTGAGACAGGATTTCTGGCAATGCAAAGCGAACGCGCTACCACTGTGCTAAACGCCCATTCCCTTCCTGTTCGTGTCGCCTCTCGCCGTCCGTTCCATCCACGACGGTCCCTTGCTGCGTTCTGACGAATACCCGCCACACCCAACTAGAACTTCAAGCCTCCACACAACACACGGCCCGCTAGATGCAGCATACACGAAGACATTACTTGCCCTTCCCTTCCAGCAAAGAGATCGAAAGCCGGACCTTATCTTATGCAAAGCGAACTTGCATTGCTCGCGTCGAACCCAACTTCCGCCCTCGTACTTAAATATGAAGGTAAGTTTATGATGCTTCCTATCATATACCGCACACTCGTCTTATATCTTCCCGTAGCCACGTCGTACGGAGCCTCAAAATCCCGCGAATACGTGTTCTGCCATCAATATTGCGCACACCATGCACGTTCTCCGCATCTTGCTAAGCACGATCACGACAAACCTCTCGTTTGCTTCGTGTACCCACACTAATCGAAACAGGCTGTCCCCTTCGCAAAGGTATTGATCTTCGAAATCCACTGCTCTGAACGCCAGTCGTTTCTTCATCTCCGTCTGGCCCTCCTCCAGTAAAAAAACAGACAACAACTCGAAAGCGCCTTCACAACACGATACCTGCGTGCTTAGTCTAGGTATCAGTCTCTTGAGCGCGACACCTCATGATCAGCGAAAAACGTTCTTTTCCTTTCCTTCGAGATGTCCTCCGAGTCCACGTTCTTGTTCTCATCCGAGTCCACAAACGATGGACGGTCCCTTCTAGCCTTTCGTCTTCCAATCCCGTCAGCGACCTACAATGCCCACTCTCGAGTCCACCACGCCACCATCCATCCTCTTCGCCAAGCAAGGTGATTGAGCTAGAGCTTTACGAACTCTTGGACCTCACGCACTTCATAGTTTCTGATTACGAGTCCGCCTGCGTCGTCTACCCGTTCATATCCCGCCTACTCCCACTTTCCCTTTGGGACGAACACGTTTCCTACCTTCAAATGTGAGACTTCCCGCGCTCCTTTTCTTCCAGGACACCCACACCAAATCCATGCTCGCTATGCCTATTCCATGTTGTATGTTTTCTTCTCTAGAAGAAAAAGTGGACATTCGGGTGATCGAAACCCGGACCTTTCGCAAAGGAGGCGGGATTTATGGCGATGCAAAGCGAACGCGCGATCACTGTGTCAAACGCTCGTTTCCTCCTATCGTTTGTGCCATTCCAACACGTACGAATCCTTGATGTATAAGTTTGTGTTTCGAATAGTAGACACTTTTTCGGGAAAGTGTTACACCCCGAGTCAGAGCCCACCTTTCGAATTCTCGTATGTCAGATCTCTCTCTTCGTCGGGTGGCTTGTTCAGATCTCACGTCACCTAGACCTCCGTGCAAACGATCATTGCCTCTTTGGGACCGTGTGAAGTTTGAACATACTTCCCTTCCTCCCATTACTATCACCGACATATCTCTTTTGACTGCCCTACGCTCCATTTTGTGGAGAACAGAGCTCGCTAGACGTGAGTGATTCAGTGATGCACCGAGTTTTCGTTCAAAAAATACATTCAATTCGCCTTCAAGATGTACAGAACGCGCCCGTATATGGCAGAGACCCGAGCTGCCCTAGCCAACATCTGGCGAGGCTACATATACGCTGCCGTTGGAAGGTCATCACGCCTCTTGTCTTCGTTCTCGCAGCTAAGCAATCCGTTATCTATCTAGCGAGACAGAGCAATAAATTATGTGTGCTCTTATTTCCAAGGACACCGTATAGTATGTGCTAGAGCAGCGTGATGAGTATCTTCCCTTTCTCAAGATTTACCCTCGTATTACAGCCGGAGCGTGTATGTTCCCAGAAGTCTACCACCGCTCTGCTCAATATCCTTAACTCTCGTAGTGTGAGCTACAGGACGAGAAAAAGATGCGCGGCGAGATTCATGCCGCCTGTTCACATTCCTGCCGGGGTCTGAACCTTGATGAAACTAGGAGATGAATCGTCAAAGGAGGCGGCTAGAATGTTGGTCATTTCTCCCTTATGATCACGCCGTTTGGAAAGAAGTGACTTCTTTCCAGACTTTCTTCTCTCCTTTTCTTGCTCCAGTCTTTCACCCTCCACGCTCTCTCTATCATCTCTTTACTGATTGTTTCCCATCGTACTAGATCATGAGTTCATCCGTGTCTACGTACTTCGCAATCCCATTCTGAAGCAGCATTTTATTTCCAGAGTGTACCTACTCCTGGCGTATTGAATAAAACATAGTCGCTATCTAGCACATCCTCAGGTGAATCTGGATCGACCTCCATCTTGGCCTGGTCCGGTGTGTTAGACACAGTCTTTGAAACCCACCAGTCGTCAAACTCGTCCAGCAAATTCTCCGCGTCGCCCTTCAACTCGGGATCGCTGTATGTATTCTTGCTGAAGTGCCCTATATCGAATATATCCGACGTTGGGTCGATAGATGCCCCAGGCACATCATCCACATAAAGGAGATAGAGGGCAGCACGCAGCGCTCCCGAAGGCTCCCCATTTTCCACCATCCATCTCAACGGCAATCTAACAGTGGGCATAAAGTCCTCCTGTGGGACAAACTGAGCGAGAACACTTGGGTTATTCTGCAAGTAGGTGGAAGAGAGCGTAGGGTGTTTGACGATGGCCGGACGTTGCCATTCGAGGACGGAAAGACAGCCACCGACCACGAACCCTAGGCGCACCTTCTTCATCCTCTCATGCCTCGCGAATGCATGAAGGACTTGGAGAAGTAGCTCCGGGATGATTTGAGTCATGGAGATCGCATCGAGAATATCATACGATGAAAGGCCGGACCAAGGGACAGTTTCCCAGAACACAGCTTTCGGCGTATTCTTGATAGTCAAGCCTAAGCACTGGATTAACATATGTCGAAAGGGAATGAGAGGGGGCACCTACCTTTGATGGTGGTTCTCGAGTCCAGGCGCTTGGCTTCCCAGAGGGACAGATGGGCTGTGATATTCTCGCGTCTACCAGGAAGGAGTTCGTATTCTGGTTGGCTGTTGGATGCCATTGGATTGGTCCTTATCACGTTAACCTTCGTTCCCTTCGATGTATCCTTTGCGACCACGCGACCCTCTGACTGGGATACATCAGCGCGGGCCTCCGATAGACTCTCCAGAGCTTGGATGGCGTCGGGGATTATATGGGAGCCGGGTTGGGAAGGGAAAAGTTCGGCGACTCTGGTTAGATGAATCGACCTTTGGGGATAGAGGATGGATACAGTATCGGGGTCGTCGAATGAGATGCAGAGGGCTACGATGGATTGGATATAAGTAAGGATTCCATAGACGCCGTACTCGAAGCGGATGGCTTCAGCGAATTCCATACAGTGCTGAATATGATTAAACACCCGAGATTGCTCGAGTTTCAGTGACTGGACAGTGTTAGAGATGGAAAGACAAACAAACAGCAGATGCGCACTCACTTTGACCATGGTGGGATAAGGGAAGGGGCTCCAAATGACACCTTCTACCCCAGACGCAATCAGTGTGGTCCTTTCCCACGCCAAACGTCCATGTGCTTCCTTTCGACTTCCTGTTCTTATCTACTTCACGTTCGATATTTTGCAATTGATAGCGTAGCCTCCCGCGCGATGAGACTTATAGAACGATGGATATACTTAAGTGATGCAATTGAATATCGACGCACATAGTGCAGTTGCCGAACAAAGCTAAGTCGCCTACATTCCTCGTGTAGCCCAGGTTATTAGCATATTTGTATTGTCTCATTCAGTTTGGCTCTCCCCACGCAGGCTCTCCCCACATCTAATATGAATGGGTTAGTGGGTTTGACAATCGAAGTAGGTTACTCGCCTTTCTCGCGTCATCCGCACGAGCATTTGTCGCACTCAAGTGCCACAGCGTCTTTTTCTGAATGCCCGCCGCTTGCCACATCTTTTGCAGGAGGTAAAACGCCCTATCAAAGTCGTCAGGATTGACGTCGCCGAGGTCGTAATTGCTGAGTATGCAGAACCCATAGCGTGTATCGGGGTCGGCGAGCATTCGGTACTTGATTCTTGGAATGTAGCGTGGCATTTGACAGTGCTTTGTGCAGTAGGCTTTCACCTCGTTGATGATGGAGCCGATGCTCCCTTCATCGTTGGCGCCAATATACTTTGCGAATTGGCGCATTTCCTCCTCGTTAACGCCGACGCCGAGTTCGAGCTGATGCGGGCAATAGCGGTCTTTGACGCTAGGCCTGTAATTATCGGGAATTCTCTGCCATGGACCAGCGGGGTCATCATAATCCTGCATAAAGAGGTTAGTAAACGTAACCATCTATTCGCTGTGCGGACTGACCGAAGATTGGGACATGGTGGTTGTCAACAATGCTGTAAATGGCTGACGTCAGCTGCTTGATGTCTTGACACGTGGTAAATGTGGCTCATTGTGCGGCAAAGCGAAAATTGTACGGTCATGCAAGTTAATTCAAGTACTAAACAATAGAGTTGACAGCGCTAAATTTGAATGTTCTCTCAAAAAAGGGTTAAAGGATGATAAGACAGATAGGACGGGGCTTCGAGGGAGTGCGACGAGGACTATAAGTCGCTGCTACTTGGCCGCGTGGTGGTGGGGGCGAAGTCAAAGTACCGTCCGTTGAGATGGGTTTCATGAGCTCCGTCAAGGCGCCAGAGCGGGTACAAAGTCCATGCGTTCATGCGTTCATGCGCAACGGCAGGTTACTCGCTTCGGAAAAGCAGATCAATGTGGGCATTCGAGTAGAAAGGTGCATCTCCTCTCTTTCAGCGCGTGTGCTTGTATCTTACAGTGCTACTGATCTGGCTCCGTGTCAGTAGTGACTTTCGTCAAAGTGCCATGTATGCAGACTCGGAAGATGATCTTTGGTACTGTCACGCTCCCCTCCCCAGTGCCAGGATGGTTATACACGAGAGGGATGCAACAATGCGTAATACGACTAGTATGGCTGCCGAGGACCATCTCCTGCTCTGTGTTATCCAGAGACCCTCGATACTTGTACTCCTGGCGCCAGAAGACGTACCTTCACCTTCTACATTACCACTGTATTGTCCTCGCCGTAACATCATCGTTTCTTTCACGTCTGAGGCAGTAATTGCCTCGACGACCGCTCGGGCCACTCTAGTAGTAGAGGAAAAAGATTTGAAGCGTAACGGATCAAGATGAACAGCAATAACATATGACCGCGGGCCTCAGGAGACCAATTTCACACAAGTACACGATAATCTTGTAGCGCTTCGGGCCAGCGATTTTCTCAGCCAGAGTGACTTTAGCATCTGTACCTGATTTCTCTAATTGTGGCGCGACGGTACCACACATTGTCTCCAGTAACACTGAAAACTCAACGCGACCTGATATGATGCCACGGAAAACCATGACTACATACGGTGTCCTCTTACTATATGAACACATCAACTTGGAGAGAAGATATATCTTGCAGTACAACATGCAGTCTTGGTACTTTGCACACGATAATTTGCTTGTCTATTGATGTGGTTTGACACACGAGTATCGTAGCGTCGTAGGCGATCATAATCAGTGCATCGGGTTGGATGGAGTTTCAGAGGTTTCGAATGCATGTTCGATGTGTTCAACCGTGGAACTTTCGTACTACCAGGTGAATGTGAATCGACATTGTTACATGTCCAGCTTGCTGATACGTTGCGTCGTCTGGCGTTCATTACCACTTTAGGACCGTGAGAGTCGGCAGAAACCGAGGCAAATTTTGCTCGCGGCTCCTCGTGATTTTTCCGTTATCCTTTCATCGACGCTTGCGACAGTCACAAGTCACAAAGATGCGCGAAGTACCACCTGCTACGCTCACATTATGCTTGTGCACCTCCTGCTCCCAGCGAAGGCGAAGGGCCCCGCGTCAAATGGCCGTCTAGCGACGAAAACCGCCGTCCGTGGTTGTCAGATAGGACACGCCGACACGGACATCAGCGCCAAAGACTTTTCCAAGTGAGAGCGACCCATTGAATGCTTTCAGATTGTCGAAAGGTGAGCACCATTTGTTCCTCTTCCGTCTTGTTCTGACGTTTCAGCAGGAAATGCTACCAGGCTTCTCAAGCACACAACGTTCACAAGCGAGTTCCTTCCCTCCCACACCATACGAGGACAAGGCATGATTGTGGTGTATCCCAGAGCGCAATTTTGACTGGACTGGTGTGTGTTGTTGGTCTTTTTCGTGGTCGCTCATTTACCTTACTTGCAGTCGCGCACCACTGGCCGGGACCCGACCTTTGCGATATGATCTCGCGAAGAACCCCCGTCCTCCAGATCCTTCAAGTCGTGTAACGTTCGTCGCGAATGCTCGTCCGTTCGACCGGACTCTGGCTACCGCAGAGTCCCGTAATCGAGGATGGGCGACGACCAGGAGACTCAAAGGGCTTCGAGGGAATACGACAAAGCCTCCCAGCTCCACGAATCGCTACTACTTGGACAGGTGGAGAGCCTCAGGACGTTCCCCATCAATACGGGTACCATGAGCGTCGTCAAGTCAGAGCGGGTACAACAGGTCATGCATTCATACGCTCTTCGGAACAGCAGATCAATGCGGACGTTCCGGTAGAAGTTGAAGGGTGCGTCTCCTCTAACTTCCAAGGCGTGTATACATATCTTCCAGTCATGCTGGCCACGTCGAACAAGTCTGGCGCCGTGACGGTAGTGACTTTCGCCAGGGTGCCAGCTCAAACGAGGATGATCTTTGGTCGACCTGTCCCGCCCTCCTCCTCAGCGCCGGCATGGTTATTCACGAGATGGAGCCCTTGAGGCGTAATACGAGCATGGCTGCCGAGGGCCCATTACCGGTTCTGCGTTATTCAGAGACCCTCGCTCCTTACACTCCTGGCCTCAGAGGACGTACCCTCACCTCCATCTCCACCCCACCTTCAATGTTGTCGCTACCACCACTTCTACCCTCGCCATCGACGTCCATTCGTATACGGGTCACAGTCGACGTTTCTCCGAGCCATATCAGAGGGGCTCGCGTTCGGCGATCTGTGTTCGATATCCACGGACGAACGGTAGCTCTCCAAGATGCGCCCAGATATCCTCTCCCTTCACCTCCCCACCACTCGCAGTGAGATCGAATGAGCGTAGACGCTCATCGTTCGTACTCCCTGCGCTCGTACCATCCCCTTCGGCTACGGATATCGTCTTCGAGTCGCAATAAGAAGACGAGCTGGGACTACGAGGAAGTGTCGAAGGGTCCTAGATCTACAACGAGCATAGATACTGTTCCTTGACAAGCCGCTACATAGGTTGGCAGTTGGCGGTGCAGGACGGGTGGGGTACTAGGGATGTTCATGATCGAGACTGGCGCTATGAGCGTCGTCAATGATGCAGAGCGCGTAGAGTGGGGTGGTGACTCGGGCGCCAGCGAGGCTCTTGCGATCCACGCATACACATTCGTTCTCATCGTCTATCTTCTCGCTGAACAAGAACATCTCGATCTGTCGCCAGAGATCTCATCGCCGTCGTCCTCGCATTCGTCGTTTGAGTATGACAATCGCAGCCAGATGAGTGGGCTGCCTAGTCCGCTGAGGGGAAGTCTCTGGACGTTCGAGACTGCTGCGAGAGGCGAGGACGAGCTTATCCGCGGGGCTATGAGTGTCGTCAATGCCGCTGAGAGGGTGCAAGGTGTGATGCGCAATGGCAACTCGCGTGCGTTGGAGGAGCAGATCAATGCTGAAGTCGAAGGGTACGTTCCTTACAGCTTTCAACGCCTATACTTATATTTTCTAGTCCTACGGGCGACGTCGAACAAGTCTGGCGGAGGGTCGGGAGCGACTTTCGTGAGGGGGTCAGGGCGGGAGAGGATCTTGGGAGGGCGGTCACTGCTCTCCTCCTCAGTGTCAGCAAGATCCTTCGCGAGAGGGAAACGACGAGACGCAGAAACACCAATATGGCTGCCGACACCCTGTCCTCCGCGTTGCGTTACCCAGAGACGCTCGTCACTCGCATTCTAGGTGCTCGATGGCGCACTTTGACCTCTATCTCCAATGTTGCCGAGCCTACGACCACCACCACCCTTACTGTCGGAGTCGACGCTCCCCTTAACACCAATGAGCGCTTCTCGAAACCGGACAAGGGTCCCACGTTGGATGATCTCCATAGATAGACTGTCTCCAGGTCTGGGGAGGGTCTTGCGCCCAAGACTTGTTGAAAATCACAACGTAGGAGGAGGTCACGTCTCCTAACACTAGTAGCGAGACGGAGAGGCCTTTTTCTCAGATGTTGGGTAGAAATGCTGGGGACCGACTTCATGATCGTGTTCATCCTGCGGATTGCTTGGAGGGGAGTATAAGGCGCCGCTGAGGCTAGTCGCTGGTCCAGATGACTTTTTTCTTTCTCTTTCTTGTGTATGACTCGTTACTTGGGCTCAGTTTTATTTAACCCTATCCGCGCTCTCTCCTCTGCGTACCGTGTCTTTTATATCGTACTAGTATCATGAATTCCTTCTATGTGTGTGTGTAAAACCTAAAAGGACAGTGGACATTCGACCTTTTCGATGAGAGATTGTGTGTACTGATGCGACTATGATTGTAGCTCATCTGAAGAATAAGATTAGTAAATGCTGGAATATGACTTACTTCTGGCGTTGTTGCGCCGCATCCAGGAGTCCAATTCTCTTCCTGCCTAAATGTCAGGCTCAAATGTTCAGGTAATAAATTCTTTACATTTTCGTCAATGAGAAATGTATAGCATATAGCAGTATATATATTTACGGTACACTTGGATCATAACATTCAGCCCATCTCTGTCCGTAACGTCCGGTGCTGAAATCAACCTCAACCAAACCCTTCGCTGATATTGCAACACTATCTGGCCGATTGAGATAGGTATACATATTCTGGGAGAGCCAGAAGTACCTCTCGCCTTTGGAAGATTTGACCCATTCATCAGAATCAACATGCCAATCTCTGCGTATTGTGGCTGTAATGCATTAGTGATGACTTTTTTGATACTGTAAGAATGACATACCTGAGTCGAGAAAAGTCCAAGTAGCAGCACGTGAATGATAGGAAGGGCATGTGTCCAGACGCACTCCACCTGGAATGGAGTCTTTACTCTCATTACATTGACATGTTTGCATACCCGGCACGTCCCAGATGCGCACTGTCGTGTCATGTGATGCTGATACGACCTGTTTCCCATTTGGGGAGAAACAGACTGATGGAATATAATCACTGTGTCCTTCCAGTCGATTCAGCTCATTTCCCGTTGATGTGTCCCATATACTGATGACATTTATATCATCTGACACAGTGACGAGCTGTGACCCATCTGATGAGAAAGAGAAGGTGTGGACATTCTTCGAGCCATGACATGTAAACGGTGAGTGGAAGATGTCATCCATTTGCCCATCACGCTTGATAAAACGAAGAGGGCTGCCCCAGACAGGTTCAAGGGTACCTGATCTCTCACAATCAAAGGCTTCATAAGCAGGAATATTATCATCATTAGCTTCTAGGAGCTCCCCAGTCAACAACACATTAGATAGCTGAGTGTCCTGATCGTGGCCAATAATATGTGTCCCATCCTCTGTGAAACAGGCATCTACAATTGACTGACTCATTCTTAGCTGCTGTGTTTCTGTTACTGTTGTAGCATCCAAGATACTCAAAGTCCCGTCCCCTGACAAAGTTACAATTTGTTTCCCATCAGGTGAGAAATGTACTGTCTCCACATGAGTGCTCGAACCAGCCAGCTGGTGCCTCTGCTTAGCCTTTTTGGTTGGAACATTCCAGAGCGTAAGATAGTAGTCTCCATTTGAAAGAATATGTGTCCCATCTAACGAAAACCTGACTGATTGTATGTCCTCCCTGTCAACTAGCTGATATAGTTCCTTCCCAGTTGATGGGTCCAAAATATGAATAGTATTATCTGATACCATCAAAAAATGTGTCTCATTCGGTGAGAAGCAGGCTTTTGATATGAAATCACTCAAACCCAGCTGGTACAGCTCATTCCCATTAGATGCATCCCAAATTTGAACAGTTTTTCCAGATAATGATGCAATAAATGTCCCATCTGGTGAGAAGTAGGCTGAATCTATGTCTTTTTGAGCCAACTGGTACAACTTCTTACCATTGGACATGTCCCAGATTTGGACTGTCTGTTCTGAGAATCCATTAAAGTACCCGGACCATCCTACAGGTTTCATTATTCCTGAGCCAGATAAAATCTGTGTTCCATCTGGTGAGAACTCTAGTAAGAAGAAATCCTTGTGTTCTACATGAAGTCTGTATAGCTCATTTCCGTTGGATACAGCCCAAATTCTAACAAAGCCATGAATGCCTGATGCAATGCACTTCCCATCTGGTGAGAAGCAGGCTGTCAGTCTTTCCATTGATTGGATATCTGTAATTCCTACATCCAGCCTGAGCAGCTTATTCCAGGTAGATATGTCCCAAATGTGCACACCACACTGGTCTACTATCATGATGTGTGTCTCATCTGGCGAGAAAACCAGTGAGCCAATATGAATATATCCTTCCAGCTGGTGTGGTTCCCTCCATTTTGGCACCTCCCAAATCCAGACAGTGCTTCCATTGTGTCCTGCAATATATTTCCCATTTTGGGAAGCAGATAAACCATTTCTCATTAAAGAATCATTCATCCTCTCATGTTCTTCCATAGCTACTACCTGAATTTGACCTGTTGATATGTCCCATAAAACTAAATTTCCTTGATTGTCTGACCCCACAATGGGTATCCCATCTGCCAAAAACAACCAATTGGAATATTCAGAGTTGGGTGGAAGCTCTGATGTTATTATTGGAAGGTCCTCATTTAGGATAGCAGCAATAGTAGGGATTTTAGGAAACCTATCTTGCCACCTAGAAATCAATGTTGATTCCACATTGTAGGTGGCAAGTGCAGAGACATAAAGATGAGGGGTTGATGCTGCCATAGCTGTACTTCCAAAGAAAGTGAGAAAGCTTTCTGTGGCCTTAAGGTTATTCTTTTGTTCCAGTCCAAGGATGACATTCTAGCAAGTTAGGAATGAGTATCATCATTTGTGTGTGCTCATTGTTGGAAGCTCACCTTCTCAAGCCATTGTCGTGCTGTGACCAACAAAGGGTAACATTCCTGAATCACCTTGAGGAGGTTCATTACCTCTATCCAGAACAGCCACTGACACTCCATCCATTTCCAATATGTCACCTGTATTTTCTCCACCACCCATTCATCAGATGGGGCCTTTGACATGTGCTTCGCCCAGTGGCGACAAGCATACCGCATTGCATGAGAAATGTTCTCGTCAATGTGTATTAGATGATCATCCACCTCAGAGTCATTGAGGTATGATGATGGCAAATCACATATGTTGAACCGCAAGAAATGCATGACACGAAAACAGGATGTGGTGAGACAAAGCTGTCGTTCCAGAGTGGGACAGAGTAATGTAGCAAGCTCTTGACTTGCAAAGCGAGTAGTGTTGGTCATGAAGTCAAGGAATGACTTGTGATAGGAGTATGCACGATTTTCAAAGACATACAGGACAGCATGGAGGGATAGGATGAGATTCAATGCTTCCTCCTCTTCTACATCAAACTCCAATTCCAAGAACCGAGGGATGTCAGTGATGAGAATAGGCTCCTCGGTGCAGATCACAGTTTGGAGGACGGCCCGAGCAATCATCTGTTGTACCTCCGACTTTGGAGATAGCCAGAGAGCGAGGACTTCCTCATACAGATGATCAACGAGCAGGCCGTCGACTCCGCATTCAGATTTGTCGGGCCATGCTCTGAGTAGGAGATCCAAACGTTCGGTCTGCATCCTGAGGGTAGGCTTCTCTTCTTGCGAAGGGGGGATAATGAAGCGCACCGCAGTGGCTGCGTAGATAAAAAGACCGGATGAATGTTGGGCAAGAGTGCGGAGGGTGGATCTTTCGAGAGTGGGGAGCGCGGTACAGAGGTAAAGATGAATATCGTTCTCGATGATATCCGATGGAACCTCCTCCAAGCGGCACACGGCACGTGAATCGATACTGTCGCAGATCGTTACGATGCGTGGATCCTGCCGACTGGTGACAAAAAACCGGAGGCGTTGGAACCCCCCTGGATATTGGGCCATCTCCCTGATTAGCTGTTCCAGAAAATGGGAGCCTTGTCCTCCCTCCAGCTCATCTAGTGCGTCTATGACCACAACCAGTGGGGGAAGACTTGAATTGGCAGCGACGGACCTCCATGGGCCAGATAGTAGACTCCGTATGTGAGACTTGAGTGGCGGCGGCTGGACGTCGAATTTGGAAGCGAGAAGTGCACGCCCAAAGTCCGGAAAGCTATGCGCGAGGTCGTGCGCGATAGTAGGGATAATGTTCTGCCGTAACCGAGCTCCCTCGAGCTGGCGAGAGCAGAAGAACGACGCGCCCAAGCGTCGAGAAGCGTCCCCGTCATCGTACAGTTTCTCGCAGATCGTGTAGGCGATCGTGGACTTCCCCGTCCCTGCCATACCGCTAAGCCAGTAGATCGGCGGGCAATCGGGCGAGTCATCCGTACACCAGGCCATGATGTTCTCAATGATTTCCTCCCGAGTGCCATCTACGCAACCGTCACGCTGGACCTCTGTATATCTGGCTTCACGGCTGGGCCGAAGGTCGCGAAGACGAAGGATCTGTGAAGATCTCAGCGCCATTATTTTGTCTATTGACGGCTACTCACGTCTGTACTCTCTTTGATTCCCCTGACCTGCCTAACCATAGCCAATGTCAACTCCAGCTTCATATCATGTTAGCATAAATTCGGAGATCTCAAGTACGACACTACATACCCCGAAGTTCTTTGTTGCTTCGTCGATACGCCGGAAGATGTCTGCCAGTTGCTGTGGATGTTCGTTGGAATTGACAAGACGCTTCAGAATTCCTTGGTTATACATCGCTTTGAGTTCGGCTACAGCCCCCGTGAGCACCCTAACCGCGAAGCATGTTAAAAATCGTCCCACAAAAATGATATGCACTCGTACCCGCTGAAGCGTTCACAAGTCGAATTGATATCGCCCGGATACCTATTTCGATCCAATCCTGAGCTCACAATTTCCAGGCGTTGACCAATCGGTAAGAGGAGAATTGCCATCGACTCTCGGTTATTGATGAGACTCTGTCAATCACTTCAGATTTTGTAGATATAAGTAAGATGGATGGGACTTACATCTGCGATACCGATTATGGTGTTGAGAACACCGAAGGGAAGTTTGAAGGGCGTTCCATCGAGGAATTTCTCGATATTCTTGGAGACCATCTTGAACGCATGCCATGCCAACTTCGCGCTCTCCTTCATCGAGGTACTGGGCACCGGCGCAGGCGCAGACGTATGGGAAGGCATCGAGGGACCAGAATCAGGCGGCGGTCTGTGGGTAGTCCTGTTGCGGATACTGTGGGCGAAGTGTTTCATTCTGCTAGCCATGATGGTCGTGAGTGAAGAGCAAGGTAGGCGTGCACTGTTTACAGCACCAATCTCACATGACCGATGCCGTAGGTAGGGCGTCTAGATACGACGTTCTCGTTGTGACCGTTGATCCCGATTCAGTAGCGCGGAGTATGGAATCTCACGGGCGAATCGGGGCGATACCGTAAAGTAGGCGATGCTCAGCAAGTTTAGCGCCGGAGAGCTTCGATGAATTGAGTGGTGAATGTCGTGACAGAATGACGTGATGGTACACAACCTGAGCTGAAGCCAATAGCGCGCGGGGGTGAATGAACAAAAAGAGATACCATCGCTTGAAGGAGGAGTAGAAGTATATTGATGCAAAATAGGAACCCACAGAAGCGAATAAATGCATAGAATAAGACCTAAGGATCTCTCTGACTGATGCGATGAATTGACCACCATCATCAAGAGGTTGGCGCGCGTTTGGAAGTGCTGTCGATTCAATTGACTGCGCACCCTCCCTTCATCACGTCGCTTCTACTATGCCGTTATTTGATGAGACAGTCATTGCAAGAAGAAGGAACGCAGTACCTACAGCGGCTGAAAGAGAAAATGTAACGTGGCGTTGGCCAAATGACAAAGTGTTCCGTAGGACATAGGAAAAGACCATTGCAAACGCGAGCTCGACCCGCGATTCGCCCTCCAGATGATGGAGGTTGATGGAACTTCGAGACGCCGGACCCGGACGATATATGATGTTCAATCTAGGCAGATACAGTTAGACGGGAGATGAATCGATCGACAAATGATGAAAATTAGGCGCCAGCGGGACACACCTCATACGAGGATTCAGGCCTGCGAGGATTTAGGCCTGCACTGGTGCGCTCGGGGGACCGTTAGATCGTTGTGTTGTACCTCTGTTATCAACTCATATTTCACCCTTGAACATAGCGAACCGAGACGCGACATAGGGTTTCCGTATTTGATGCAGGCACCTTCAAGGGAGAGCTGATGAGGTAATAGCGTTGGCGTCGGTATCAATGAGCGAGAGACGTCCTAATTCGTAAGTTCGTGCAGCTATAGTAGGGAACTTCTAGATATGCTACTTACCAGCCCGTAGCGTCGTCATAGTTCTAAATACGTTGAAAGCCATTAGAGGACGTTCCGTTTACGGTACGAGAGCTTACTGAATCGGAGACAGACAGGACACTAGACTTCGAGCTTGGTAATGGTGACGGTTCGTTGTTAAAGTCAGTGGGACCTGAGTAGCATCGGGGGTATTCGGTCCGGCAACTGCACGTGGGTGGTGTGGCGTCATATCAACAACGTGATAGTGCCTATTCTTTGGTGCACATAATCACATACTGGCATCCTTCAATTTCCGAGAAGCCATACATGCATTGCATTGCACTTATTGTAAGCGCCTCGCATTCACCCTTTCACAATGTGGTTCATCGAAGAGGCTGACTACTGGAAAGAGCTCGTGATGCGCATTCCCTTTCTTGATAAAATCTATTTCGGAACGGGAGAGGCAGACTGGAGGAACACGTCGGCAGCGGAGAGCCTACCAGTGGATGTAGACGAGGGCGATAAACATACTCAATTAACACATCTAAAATGGCGTGGGTCAAGAACTAGAACCGTTATATCCTCGAAATTCTAGACAACGACAATAGTGGAAGTCTTCTTTAGCTATGTTGTACCTTGTGATTGCCAATCGACATCGTTACGCGCATAAACGCGTCGAGTTGGGCGTTCATTACCGTTTTAGGACCGTGTGAACCGGCAGAAAGCGGGAGGTTCCATTCTTCGCTCCACCATCGAGTCGTCGACTCTCGCGACCAAGAGTCTTCCACTACGTTCGCTTCTGCTCGTGCACTCCTCTTCCCAGCGAAGGCGACGCGGAACTCGGGTTCAGATGGCCATACACAGGCGTTGTACACGATTCTACCCGTCAGATAGGCCAGAAACACGTTTGAAAGTGAAAACGACCGGTCGGACGTGTCCACATCGCTGAAGGGTGAGCATGGCTTGTGCTTCTTCCGTTTTGCTCTGACATTTTGGCAGGAAAGCTCTCAATCACCCAACGTTCAAAACGAGCTCTTTCTCCTCACGACACGAACCAAGGGTTCGCGTCTTGGCCTACCCCTCAATCCGACGCAGACTGATGCATTTCTTGAACTGGATTCAATGGTGGGGCCGAGAAGGAGGTGTGTCTTGCTCATCTTTTTGTGGTCGTCCATTCATTTTGCTTGGATAGCTGCGCACCATAACCGAGGCCCACACTGCTCTCGTCGCGATACCACGTATCACCTGTGGAATTGAAAACAATGGCAGGTTTGGGGCGCAGCCCCAGCGAGCTGGAGGTTCTCGCTGAAGAGAGAGGGCGAGCGCAGCGAGGCCTCCTGCCGAAGGCGGGGCCGTACTAAGCGTGTACGCATATCTGATAAGCATGGACATGGCGTCCTATTTGATGAGTCGCTACTTGCGTTGGTGGCGATGCAGGCGTGGTCGGGACGATCAGAAGTCATGAGCGTCGTTGGTGTCATGCGCAATGGCAATGTACGTGCGCTGGAGGATCTGCCAGATCAATGCTGAAGTCGAAAGGTACGCCTCCTCTTTTTTGCAACGCATATAGTAACATCTTCCAGTCCAATTGTCGACATCGAACAAATCTGGCGGCGTGCGGACTTACGTCTGGGAGAGGACCATCGAGTTGCCACTGCCCAGCCTGTCGTCAGCAAAGCTCAAAAGGCGCGTGGTGGGTGTGCGGAGAATGGCCTCACGTTGAGAGAGGCGCTCAGACCTGCGACGAGCATAGACAAGGGCGCCCAGTTATATGAGTCCTTTCTTGATGGCGGTGCAGGTGGCCCGGGCGGACTTTCGAGACTGCAGCCAAAGGTGACGATAGCTCATTTAGAGCGCCGTGAGCATTGACGATGCGGAAGCGCGGATGTAGGGTATACGCAGCTGCCACTCCCGGGTGCTACAACAGCAATTCGATGCTAAACTGGAAGGGTACGTCTTATCCCTTCTTCAATGCATATCCTCACCTCGCATAGTCCCTCCGGTAACGCAGAGCAAACCTAGTGACGCGTCAACAGCGACTTTCGCAAGGCAATGATTCCTGGATATCAGTATAGCGTTACTCGTCTTTCCTTCTTGGTGCCAGCGACCTGCAAGACCTTGCGGGAACCAACGAGGCGAAGTACCCCGAAAAAGCTCATCGGCCTGCTCACTGCTCTTCGTTATCCAGAGACTCTCGCTAGTCGTACTCCAGACACTCAACGACCCTCATCTCCACCTTCAATTGTTGCAGACCCCTCTACCTCGACGTCAACGCTTCTCAAACCCTGAAGGCCGTGCATTGGATGATCATCTCAGACGACGCACCGTCTCTGGCTTTGGGGAAGCCTCCAACCAAGGTGGACGCTCGTCGAAAATCCTCTCGCTGGGCGATGTCATGTCTCCCACCACGGTGAGTGAGACGGACAGCCTTTTTCATGAAAGGCGGGTGATCACCTCCATGATTGTGTCCATCGTGCGGATCGTGCGCGGGGAGTATGAGGCGTCTATGAGGCGTCATTGATGACTTTCTCTCTATAGTGAATATATGACTCGTTCTATCTGTTATTCTTTTCTCTACGTCATCCTCCGCGCTCTCTCCTCTCTGCAAATCTGTTGTCTTCAAACAATCTCCCAGTATATATGTGTCTTTCACCGCACGTCATCGTTGTCCTTATTTTCATCGCGCAGCCCCGGAATGAATGGACAAACATAATTCGGGGATGTATTGCGTATCGGTATAAGGCGAAACTGGTTACGCCTGCACGGTCGTTAAGTTTCCTTTCGAATGTACAAACTATCGGCATACTTGTATTCGATAAGTAATGCAACAACTAGATCTAGTAGAGGCCACCCTACTAGCACTTTAGCTAGCCATTTAATCTAGATCCGGTTTAGACGGTAAGATAACACGTAGATTTCAGCCGTAGGAAACCTGCCAGGAGATTGTTGTACTTGTAGATCTCGAGCGTTCGAGCATAATCCAAAGCAGTAGGATATTTCTCCTGGATTTTGCATTACTGGTATAATTAGTAGACACTTTTTCGTGGAGTGTTAAACTGTTTGACTCCGAGTCCGAGTCCACCTTCCAAGCTCTCGTACGACATATCATTATTTCTGTCGGGGCTCGTTCAGATCCCATGTCATCTTGACCTCCATGCAAACGATACATTCATTGCCTCTTTGGGACCGTGTGAAGTTTGAACATACTTCTCATCTTACTCCCATTACTATCACCGACACTTTTCTTTCGACTGTCCTTTAATCACAAGGGAGGGCTTTGATGCAATGTTAACAGAGATGACGGCTCTCGGTATCTCGGACTATTCTGCAGCACTTTCGAAGGAGGCTCGTTCGCTGTCGTTGAAAACGGGACGCACTACGAGAGGTGTGCGATCGTTATGCACCGCGGTTTCGTTCAAATTCCAGTTAATACATCCATGGACGTTGACGCCCTCTTCAAACTTTAGTTGTCGTAGTTGAGCCATTCGATAGTCTCCTGCGTCTAGTGAGATGGAACGAAAGAGCATCGTACAGCAGCGGGATGGGGGCTTGTCTTCCCTGTATCAAGATTCTTCCTCATATTCCAGAAGAATAGGTGAACGGTCATTATACCGGAGACGCGAACATCCGGAGCGTGCATGGACTTGCCAGAGGTCTATCATCGCTTTGCTCTTGAAGATCTTCGACTAATGTAGTGCATAACTATCACATTCATGCAGCGGTCTGGACCTTGATAAAACTAGGAGGCGAATCGTCGAGAGAGGCTAGAACGGGCTACTAGATGTCGAAAGGGAACGAGGGAGCCCCTACTGTTGGTGGTGATTCTCGAGTCCAGTAGCTTGACTCCCCAGAAGGACAGATGTGCTGTGATATTCTCGCGGTCTACATCCCCCGCTTAGATGACGATATTAGCCTATTACATTGTCTGGCTCTCCCCATACAGGTTCTCCCCACATCTGAAAAGAATCGGTTAGTGGAATAGTCTGTAGGCAGTGGATGTACGCCACTTGCCTTTCTCGCATCCTCCGCACGAGCATTCGTCGCACTCAAGTGCCACAGCGTCTTTTTCTGAATGCCCGCCGTTTGCCACATCGTTTGGAGGAGGTAAAACGCCTTGTCAAAGTCGTCAGGATTGACGTCTCCTAGGTCGTAATTGCTGAGTATGCAGAACCCATAGCGTGTATCGCGGTCGGCGAGCATTCGGTACTTAATCCTTGGGATGTAGCGGGGCATTTGGCAGTGTTTCGTGCAGTAGGCTTTCACATCGTTGATGATGGAGCCGACGCTCCCTTCATCGTTGGCGCCAATGTACTTTGCGAATTGGCGCATTTCTTCTTCGTTAACGCCGACACCGAGTTCGAGCTGATGTGGACAATAGCGGTCTTTGACGCTAGGCCTGTAATTATCAGGAATTCTCTGCCACGGACCAGCGGGGTCATCATAGTCCTGCATAACGAGTTTAGTAGACGTAACTATCTATTCGCTGTGCGGACTAACCGACGATTCAGATGTAGACATGGTGGTTATCAGCAACGTTGTCAATGGCTGACGTCAGCTATTTAATGTCTTAACACGTGGCGGATGTGGCGCGGCCTTTGACCATTGCCCGGCAAAGCAACGATTGAATCGATGAATTGTAAGTCTGCGCATCTTGGAAATGTATCGATTGGCGTTCATTACCACTTTAGGACCGTGAGAGCCGGCAGAAACCGAAGCAGATTTCTCTGGCGGCTCTTTCCTTTGAACTGTCATCGACGCTTGCGACAAAGATGCGATGCGCGAAGTATCACCCGCTACACTCACATTGTGTTTGCACACCTCCTGTTACCAGCGAAGGAGAAGGGCTCCGGCTCAAATGGCCGTCTAGCGCGCCAAGCAGCGATGAAATCCTACGCCGTTACCTCACATCGCCCACGGTTGATTCTGCCCGTCAGATAGGACACGGTTATCATCGCCAGAGACTTTCCACGTGAGAACGACCCATTGGATGCGTCTAAATTGCCGAAGGGTGAGCATGAGTTGTGCATCCTCCGTTTTGTTCTGACGTTTCAAATGGAAAGCTTCTCAAGCATAGCTCATTCCCACCCACACCACGCGAGGACGAGGCATCCGCATCTTGGCTTATCCCAGAGCTTGGCTGGACGCGTGAGTGTTGTTGGTCTTTTTCATGGTCGCCCATTTACCTTACTCGCATAGTCGCGCCGGGACCCCACCTTTGCTTTTGCTGTGATATGATATCGCGAGAGATCCTTCCAAGTCGTTTTCGTCGCAAATGCTCCTCCGTTCGACCCTACTGTGGCTACCGCAGATTGTCGTAATCGAGGATGGGCAACGACGAGAAGGCGGAGGGGTGGGGCTTCGAGGGAGTGCGAAGAGAGCTCCAGTTCCATGAGTCGTTGCTACTTGGACTGGTGGAGAGCCTCGGGACGTTCCCCATCGACATGGGTACCATGAGCGTCGTCAAGGTGTCAGAGCGGGTACAAGAGGTCATGCATTCATACGCACTTCGGAAGAGCAGATCAATGCGGACGTTGAAGTAGAAGTAGAAGGGTACGTCTCCTATAGCTTTCAAGGCATATTCTCATATCTTCTAGTCCTACTGGCGAGGTCGAAAAGGTCTGGCGTGTCGACAGTGACTTTCGCCAAAGTATACGCGCAAACGATGATGATCTTTGGTCGACCTGTCACGCTCTCCTCCTCAGCGCCGGCACGGTTATATACGAGATGGAGCCATGGCGCCAGAGGACGTATCATTAACCGTTCGATGTTGTCGCTATCACCACTTCTGCCCTCGCCATCGACGTCCATTCACTTACGTGTTCTAGTCGACGTTCCTCCGAGCCAGGTTATGGGAGCTCGCGTTCGGCGATCTTCGTTCGATATGATATTCTCGGACGAATGACGATTCCCCAAGATACGCCCAGATATCCTCTCCCAGGACGAGGTCGCCTCCCCACCACTCGCAGTGAGACCGAATGAGCGTTCTCGCAGACGCTACATATGCGATCGCCCGCCATGCAGAGACGCTCATCATCTGTACTCTCTGTGCTCGACAACGCTAATGTACCCTCCCCGTTCGACCCTTCGGCTATGGCAAATATCGTCTTCGAGTCGCATTAAGAAGACGAGTCTGGGCTACGAAGGGCCCTAGATCTACATCGAGCATAGACACTGCTCCTCGACAAGCCACTGCATAGGTTTGCGGCTGGCAATTCAGGATGGGTGGGGTACTAGGGATATTCATGATCGAGGCGGGCGCTATGAGTGTCTCCAATGATGCAAAGCGCGTAGAATGTGGTGGTGATGCAGACGCCCGACGCCAGTGAGGCTCTTGCGACCCACGCACACACATTGTTATTTTTTTATCTTTTTTTTGGTGGAGCGTTGGCCATAAGGCCAACCGTTCGCGGTAGGCATGTCTATCCGTTCGGTTCGCTGGAGTATGGGAGTATTCTCTCGCCGAACAAGAACATCCCGGATCCGTCGCCAGAGATCCCATCGCCGTATCGTTGTAGTTCATTTCCATCGCGCTGCACCGAAACGAATGGACAAGTGGAGCTCCGGGTTGTGCTGGCATGAGGCGAAAGCAGTACCGCACACGGTCGTTTGAGTTTCATTTCGAATGTGTAAACTAATGATGTACTTATAATGTAGTAACAACTAGATCTAGAGGATTTCCCACTGCCAGTGAGTCTTTGGGACCGTGTGATAGTCACGGTCTGAAGTTTGATCATACTTCTCTTCTTACTCCCGTTACTGTCACCGATACGTTTCTTACTTCGACTGACCTTTGATCACATAATGGAGGGCTCTGATACGAGGAACAGAGAAGACAGCTTTTGATATCTCGTTCCACAGGCTTTTCCCCGAGAGATTGCGGATCGTGCCTGGAAATGCGATATGAGATCAATATTACTGACAATACTGATGATATTATAACTTCAGCTCGCCTGAATAATTGTATCAGTAACTGCTGGGATATATACGAATCGAGTTAGTTGTGGCGCAACGGTGCCACATCCAAAAGTCCATTTCTTGAAAGTTAGGCTCAAAAGATTAACGTAAGGAGGTGAGTACGAATTTTTAAAAATGTTCGTCAACAAGAATGTATGAATGGTATATAGCGGTATATATGGTTTACGGTGCACTTGGATCATAACATTCTGCCCATCTCTGTCCGTAACGTCCGGTACTGAAATCGACTTCAACAGAGCCCATCTCAGATATTGCGACACTATCCGGCCGGTTGAGATAGGTGTGCATCTTCTTGGAGAGCCAAAAGTACCGCTCGCCGTCGGAGGACCTCACCCACTCATCAGATTCAACACACCAGTCAGTGCGTATCGTTTCTATGATGCATTGGAGATAGACCGTAAAGGAAGAAGAAGAAAAAAAAATACCTGAGTCGAAAAATCTCCAAGTAGCGGCGTATGGATTACATGACGGGCAAGCATCTGTGTGCACCGAGTTGTCTGGAAATAGTCTGACTGGAGCAATGTCTCCGTGACATTGACACTCCTGCGTGTCTGACACGTCCCAGATGCGGATGGTCTTGTCCGATGAACCAGATACAATCTTTTTCCCATCCGGCGAGAAACAGACGGAGTTCACCCTGGCGCCGTGTCCATAAAGTCGCTTCAACTCCTCCCAAGTTGATGTGTCCAGAACCCTGACTGAGTTGTCAGTCGCCCCAATGACGACTTGGGTCCCGTTGCGATTCAGAGAGAAACAGACTAGTAGGTCCACCCGGGTGCCATCCGCAAGGGTGTCCGTCAAGCGATCATAGAGGCGAGCAATATTCCGGTATTTCTCTTTGGATGGGGGAGAGAATCTGGTGGAGTCAACCGTTTCGACATCGCCCCGGTGATCAAAAACTCGAATCTTCCAAGTTGACACGTCCCAATGATAGGTTTGGCCACATGAGTCCCAAACGATGCTTGCCCCGTCTGCTGAGAAAAGTGCCTCTGGTGTCGTGCCACTAAGAAAACTAAGTTTTGTCTCCACTCTGTGTAACTCTGCTCGTGTTGAAGCGTCCCAGATGCGAACAGTATGGTCAGCAGACAAAGACACGATCTGCTTCCCATCTGGTGAGAAACACGTTGAATGGACTTGAGCGCTATGGCCAGCCAACTGGCGTTGCTGGTCATCCTGCCTGGACGGCATATCCCAGATTGTGAGACCCCCGGTGCCTATAGCAGAAACAATACGTGTTCCGTCCGGCGAGAACGAAACCGAGTGTACATGGTCCCGTTCAACCAGCTGGTTTAGTTTCTTCCCACTTGTGTCCCATATTTGAATGATATCGTTTGAGCGTGACGCGATCCACGTCCCATCTGGCGAGAAACAGATAGAGGTCACATATATATCATGGCCGCCGCCATTCAGTCGATACAGCTCATTCCCGGAGTACGCGTCCCAGATGTGAACACTGTGGTGTGAGAGCGATGCAATCTGTGTTCCGTCTGGCGAGCAACAGATCGAGGTCACAATGCAACCCGCATTCATCCGGTGCACCTCATACCCGCTGGATAGGTCCCAGATATGGACAGTATTATTCGAACCGATTATGATTCGCATCCCGTCTGGAGAGAAACAGGTCGACGTGACCTTTCCGCAGCCTACGACATCTAGCCGGTGCAGCTCATTCCCGTTAGACGTGTCCCAGATTTTCACATAGCTATCCAAGGCTGCGGTGTTCCCCCATGAACCTGATGCGATATGTGTCCCGTCTGGTGAGAAACAAACTGAGGTAACGACACATTTTGCATCCAGCTGGTGCAGCACGTTCCAGGTAGATGTGTCCCAAAGATGTGCAGTACCCTGACCTGTTGTCATGACGCGTGTTCCATTCGCTGAAAAGCAGACTGAGCTGACTGAATGCTCGCCGACCACCTGCTTCTTCAGTTCCTTCCATGTCGACACCTCCCACATCCTGACACTGTGCCGATGACCTGTTGCGATATGTTTCCCATCCGGGGAGAAACAAGCCGACGTGACACCATCCGACCATTGATCTACACATATCTCCAGAAGCTCCCCAGTAGATATTTCCCAAATGAATACACCAGATTGTGCCCAAGCCAGAATGTGTGTCCCAGCAGGCGAGAAACAGACAGATGAAATATTGGTCCCGGTCCCGGGCCACGGCGGGAGGTTTGACATTGAGATCGGAAGGTCTTCGTTGAGAATTGCGACAACAGTAGGAATTCGGGGGAACCTGTCACGCCACCTGGAAATCGAACCGGACTTCCAGATGCAAGTGGAAAGTGCAGATATATAGAGATGGGGTGTTGACGCCGCCATTGCCGTACTTCCAAAGGAAGTGACAAAATTTCCGATCGCAATGAGATCTTTTTTCTCTTCAATTGGGATGTTCTGGAAAACAAGCAATGAAGATAGGGCATATACCGCTTGTTAAAAGACTCACATTCCCGAGCCATTGACGTGCTGTGGCCAACAAATGGTAGCATTCCCCAATGGCCTTGAGCAGGTTCATTGTTTCCAACCAAAACAGCAAGTGGTTTTGCATCCATTTCCGATGCACCATCACCATTTTTTCCACCGCCCGTTTTTCATTTTGGACTTTGGACATGTGCTTTGCCCAGTGGCGGCACGCATACCGAAGCACGTATGGAATATTTTCGTCGACGTGTTTCGGAAGGTCGGTCACCTGGGAGTCGTCGAGGTACGATGACGGCAGATTACATATGTTAAACCGCAGAAGGTTCATGACACGAAAGCAGGAGACAGCAAGACAAAGGTGTCGGTCCGGAGCGGGACAAAGGAATGTTGCAAGTTCCTGATCTGCAAAGCGTCCCTTGCTGCAGATGAAATCAATGAATGACTTGTGGTAGGAGTACGCGCGATTCTCGGACACGTATAGTACGGCGTGGAGGGATAGGATGAGATTCAATGCCTCCTCGCCCTCTACATCAAGCTCAGATTCCAAAAAACGAGGGATGTCGGCAACGAGGATAGGCTCCTCGGCGCAGATTACAGTTTGAAGGACGGCACGCGCAATCCTTTGGTGCACCTTCGACTTTGGGGATAGCCATATCTCGAGGATTTCTTCATATAGATGATCAACAAGGAGACCGTCAACCCCACATTCAGATTGATCAGGCCACGCCCTAACAAGGAGATCCAAATGTTCCTTCTGCTTCTTGAGGGTAGGCATCTCATGTTGCGAGGGGGGGACAATGAAGCGCATGGCGGTGGCGGCATAGATAAACAAGCCAGACGAATGTTTGGCAAGAATACGGAGTGTGGATGGATCGAGAGCGGGGAGTGCGGTGCAGAGGTAAAGATGGATATCATTTTCAATGACGGCGGAGGGAACCTCCTCTAATCGACAAACGGCTCGAGAATCGAGGGAAGAGCAGATATCTACGATGCGTGGATCCTGGCGACTGGTGACAAAAAACTTGAGACCTTGGAATGCTCCTGGATATCGAGCAATTTCTCTGATTAGCTGCTCCAGAAAGTGAGATCCTTGTCCCCCCTCCAGCTCATCCAGCGCGTCGATGACTACAACAAGCGGGGGTAGACTTGAATTGGCGGCGACGGACCTCCAAGGCCCAGATAACAGATTGTGTATGTGGTCTTTGAGTGGCGGGGGTTGGACGTCGAATTTGGAAGCGAGCAGCGCTCTCCCGAAGTCCGGAAAGCTATGTGCAAGGTCGTGGACAATGGTTGGGATGATATTCTGTCGTGAACGAGCTGCTTCAAGCTGTCGAGAGCAAAAGAACGAGGCACCCAGGCGTCGAGATGCGTCGCCGTGATTGTACAGCTTCTCGCAGATCGTGTAGGCGATCGTGGACTTGCCCGTACCTGCCATCCCGCTAAGCCAGTAGACGGGTGGGCAATTGGGGGAGTCATTCATGCACCACGTCATGAGGTCCTCAATGATTCCCTGCCGAGTGCCCTCTACGCACCCATCGCGTTTCACTTCGGCGTATCTAGCATTACGGCTCGGTCGGAGGTCACGGAGACGAAGTATCTAAGGAGACGTCAACACTGTTTCTAGTAGGTGATTGCCATCATTGTACTATTCACCTCGGCGTGTTGCGTGATTCCGTCTACTTCTCTGCAAATAGCTAGTGTTAGCTCAAGCTGCGGGGCTAAATAAGTGGGGGTTGTTGTAGCCAATCACGCCACACACCTCAAAATTCTTGGTCGCTTCGTCAATGCGCCGGAAAATATCTTCCAGTTGCTGAGGATGTTCGTTTGATTTGACAATACGCTTGAGGATTCCTTGACTACGCATGTCTTTAAGTTCGTTCACAGCCTCGACAAGAACCCTGCAAAGTATGAACTCAGACTAAGCATATAGGACCATCCATACCTGCTGAAGCGCTCGCAGCTCGAATCGATGCCACGCGGACGCCCTTTCCGTGCCAAATTGCTACTGACTATGTCCAGACGTTGACCTATTGGTAAGAGGAGTATGGCCATCGACTCCCGATTGATGATAATGGCCTATAAATCTTTAGCACACGAAAGGAACGGGGAATGGAGATTATACATCTGCGATGCCAATGAGGGTATTCAAAGCACCAAACGGAAGCTTGAAAGGTGTTCCGTCTAAGAACTTCTCGATGTTCTTGGAGACCAGCTTGAAGGCGTGCCATGTCGATTTTGCATGCTCCTGGGTCAAGGATCTGGTAGTACTTGACACAGCTGAAGGCTCAAGTGTACCGGAAACGGGAGAATGTCTGTGAGGCGTCCTGTGCGTGATATTGTGGACGTAATGCTTGAATCTGCTAGCCATGGTGATGGTCGTGGACAAAGAGCAAGGTGGACACCAGCAGGTTACAGCACCGCATACAGGCTTGTAGCGTGGCAGCCGGCGCTTGCTGTCATGTTCCTATTGTGACCGTTGATCCCGATTTGATAGAAGCGCTGCGTATTTCGGCGCGGACGTCACTACTCATACAGTTCGGCGAGTGATGCTACACACTGGTATTTCTACACTTAGCGAACGTAATACATGCCTAATATGCAATGTCTCTTCAAAATCAAAGTAAAGGTACCACATCCGTAATGTGTTCCTGCGCCACAATGACATAATACTGCCTGTGTTAGCCGGTCGAGTTGGCTGCGCTTGTCCATATGTACCCTTTGCTTTTGACTCACTGACTCAAGGATCAATAAAACCACTTAGATAGATTGGATATACGAGTTGCCAATCACACGGTCATTTGATAATGTGGCGCGAGAACGTTACCCGAGTCCATTCAAACTTGCCTCTTACCGTCACGCTATTCAATGCATTTCTCACTGAACTCTAGAGCCGACAGGCTTTCACGCTGTAATAGCGGATAGGTTGGACATTTTCGCAGAGTACCATTTTTCTTTGTTTCGCGCCGTCTGGAGTTGGACCCAGAGGGACCGCGTCGCGGCACTTTCAATTGTGCACCTCCTGCTCCCAACGAAGGCGAAGGTCTCCGGCTCAAATGGCCGTCTAGCGACGAAAACTGCCGCCTGTGGTTGTCAGATAGGACACGTTTATCATCGCCAAAGACTTTTCCAAGGGAGAGCGACCCATTGAATGCTTTCAGATTGTCGAAAGGTGAGCACGATTTGTTCCTCTTCCGTCTTGTTCTGACGTTTCTGCGCTAGCTAAAGCTTCTCAAGCACATAACGTTCACAAGCGAGCTCCTTCCTATCCACGCCATACGAGGACAAGGCATCATTGTGGTTTAGCTTTGACTGGACTGGTGTGTATTGTCGGTCTTTCTCGTGGTCGCCTATTTACCTTACTTGCAGGCCCTCACCACTGGCCGGGACCTGACCTTTGCTATATGATATCGCGGGGAACCCCCGTCTTCCAGATCCTTCAAATCGTGTAGCGTTCGTCGCGAATGATGGTCCGTTCGACCCGACTCTGGCTACCGCGAATCGCGATAATTGAGGATGGGCAACGACGAGAAGACGGAGGGGCTTCGAGGGAATACGACAAGGGCTCCCAGCTTCACGGATCGCTGCTACTTGGGCAGGTGGTGGTGCAGGGGGAGAGAGTTTTGGGACGTTCGCGATTGAGAAGGGCTTCAGAAGAGCAGATCAATACGGACGTTCAAGGAAAAATGTGTGTTTACTCTAGCTTTCAGCGTATATACTCACATCTTCCAACCTACTGGCGACGCCGAACAAGTCTGGCGCCGTGTCGATAGTGGATTTCGCCAGGGTATGCATCCAGACTCGGCAGACGATCTTTGGACTTGTTACCTTCTCCTCCTCGCCAGCATTAGCATGCTTATACACCAGAGGAAGCCAACGAGGCGTAATACGACTAGTAGGGCTGCCGAGGGCCCATCGCCCACTCCGTGTTATCCAGACCCTCGCTACTCGTACTCCTGGCACCAGAAGACGTACCCTCACCCCCAATCTTCAATGGTGTCGCTACTCCCCCCTGCCCTCGACATCGACGTCCATACATTTACGGGTCCAAGTCGACGTTTGTCTGGGCCGGGTTGGAAGAGCTCGCGTTCGACGATCTGCGTTCAATATTTTCGGACGAACCCAAGATACACCCAGGAATCCTCTCTCAGGACGAGGTCACCTCCCCACCACTCGCAGTGAGACCGAACGAACCTTCTTGCAGACGGTACATATGCGATCTACCGTTATGCAGAGACGCTCATCATCTGTACTCTCTGCGCTCGTACCCTCACCGTTCGACCCTTCGGCTACGGCGGATATCGTCTTCGAGTCATAACAAGGAGACGCGCTGGGACTACGATGAAGTGTCGAATGGGTCTAGATCTGCAACAAGCTCAGACAATGCTCCCCGAAAAGCCGCTACATAGGTCGGAAGTTGGCGGTGCAGGACGGCTGGGGTACTAGGGATGTCCATGATCGAGACTGACGCCATGAGTGTCGCAAATCATGCAGAGCGCGTAGATTGGGGTGGTGACTCGGACGCCAGCGAGGCTCTTGCGACCCCATTCACATTCGTTCTCGTCGTCTAGTCTCTCGCCGGATCTGTCGCCAGAGATCTCATCGCCTTCGTCCTCGCATTCGTTGTTCGAGTATGATGATCGGAGCCAGAGGAGTGGGCTGTCCAGTCAGCTGAGGGAAAGTCTTGGGACGTTCGAGACGGCTGCCAGAGGCGACGACCACCTCATCCAGGTCGCCATGAGTGTCAATGCAGCTGAGAGGGCCCAGGGTGTCGTGCGAAATGGGAATTCGTGCACGCTGGAAGAGCCGATCAATGCTGAAGTTGAAGCGCATGTCTACCATTTTGGATACTCGACCTCATAGATGAAAACCCTACGCAGTAAATCAACTCTCTCTCTTCGGTACCGCTACTGCGGAATCAGCGCTTAGATTACTTGACATCCTCGTCATCAATGCAGTGGAGGCCGGTGGCGGTAACGATATCATCTCAAATTGCATATTGGTTCCAATGAACTTCGCATATAGAACGCATGGCGGCTCTGCGCATTGATTCAGCACCATGACCACGATTTAATAGAAGCATGCGCGATTTACATCTTTGACTCTGTGCAATGAATGCATCGTCTCCGGCGCCTCCTCTGGATCTACTGCCTCATGGCATTGCGGGATGAAACTACGCTTGAATCAAAGAGCTCACCCTCCGTCTCCTTCTCCTTGCTCGTCAGAGCTTGTTGAAAGATGAGGGAAGATATACCCCTGCGTTCGCGACGTCGTTTTCCAGTGAAACGGAAATTGGCAACGAGAAGGTCACCCTAGCGTTTAGCAGCATGCATGTATCGCGTTACAAGCTGATCCTGAGTCATACTTCAAGTTTCACCTCTCGGCTGGCCTAAAAGGAGGACCAGTGGACGTTAAATCGGATAGAAAGAACTCCCAGTGTACTTGGAAGTGGAAGCTTGCTGATAGGCGCCGAACCAATTTACTCATAGTATAGATTGGCTACCTTCGCTGCTAGAAACCATGCTCTTGTCTCTTACCACGAACTTTCTCAGGAATCTACGCGCCAAATTATTCATGCCTTCCAGTCTCCTTGGAAAGGTCTGCAGTGTCTCTCCTTTATCTCATTCAACCATTTCTGAACAGCAACATGCAGATCATATGCTACGGGCAATATTTCTGCGTTTACCCCTCAGCTTACGACTCTAGATATGAACGACGTGATAGTATGGAATCTGCTTCTTCACTCTTCTTTTTCGACTTACTTAACTCCAGATGTTGACTATGCTTCCCTACGGGACTTCACTGAGACGGACATTCGAACTTCAGACGGTGTCGTTCTCAAATGTTACCTCATAAAGCAGGTGAACATTTTCTCGAGCTCTTCCGACGAGTCCGCTCAACACGATCATGAAGTCACAGCTCCCTACGTCGCGAGGGACAGTCATCATGTTCCACGGGAATGGCTATCACACCTGGTGTTACCTGTTTTGCGGAAAGCAACTTTCTGGCCTGGGATTTATGGTCGAATACAGGGGGTACGTACACAGTTCACCTGTGGAGGTGTCTAATACTGTTAACAGCTACGGCGCTTCCGAGGGCAAACCTTCTGAGAGCGGGATAAGACTTGATGCCCAGGCTGCGCTTGACTTTGTTCTCGCTCGCGACGACTTCCAGAATCTACCAGTTGTACGTATCACCAAACGTTTCTTCGTTACGTCTCTCAACTGCATAGATATTACATGGGCAATCGATGGGCGGTGCTGTGGCAATCGACCTTGCCAGTCTGAATCCTACAAAGGCACGTACAACAATGAACTCTATGCCTCGGCCCATGATTGACTGAATTATTTAAGATTGACGCAGTGATCCTGGAGAACACGTTCCTCTCAATACCAGCTGTCGTCAGGGAGATCCCCATTATCAGGTATTTCACATTCTTGATCCACCAACGGTGGAATTCGGCTGCGAAGATACACAAGATTCGTCGTGCGACGCCGATTTTGTTCTTGAGTGGAGAGCGGGACACTGTTGTCCCTCCGTCGCATATGTCGAGTCTGCGGGACAAGGCGTTCAATAGGGAGGCGGAATCGAAGGTTGAGGTGCGAGATGTCTTCAAGACATTCCCTGGAGGATCCCATTGTGTGTGCATTTGTCTCCTGTAAAATCTTGGTACGCTGACAGTTGATTAGCGGATACTTGGATGCGAGCGGGTTATTTTCCTGCGATTGATGATTTTCTGGGTGATTTGAAGAGCACTTAGTAGCTAGTGTGGGGTGCTTTGCGAGTACCGATTTTCTAGAGTATGTATGTATGAAGTCATCTCATGGACAGTTACATAGGGAATTGTAATGTACTGCGTTCCATGTATCTACCTGTCCTCGTCAATTTTCTCTGCCCGATAGTCAACGTCCGTGAAGGTGGCAGATTATGTGGTTCTTCTTAATCGGGGTACGTTCGAGTACAAAGTTCAACGGAATTCACCGATATTAGGGTTGTTCAAGGTTCACTTATTTTGCTACTTATTGGACCATTAATCCCCTCCTTATTTACCGTCATCTAATGGCTTTAAGGAGATTTAACAGCATTCAGGAGGGTCCGACCTTCCTGAAAGCTGTTAAAGGCCCATCTAATAGCTCGAGCGCTAATAGCTCATGCCGACATTCAAAAGTCCGGCACCAGTGCTCCGGGTGCCACAATCTTCACTGGCCTCCAAACTACCACCACACGTACTCTCTGTCATTCGTGTACTTGGAACAGATATAAATTACGCTATAAATTGCCTCTGACAGCGTGAACCGCTCAAGACAGAGGACATTAGGGAAGTGTGGCGCTACGGCATTATGGCAGCGGGACTTGTATATTGGTTCCCGCCAGTGGCAGTGCACGTTGCCGACGCGGCATTGACATCTCTGGAAGCCATTAAAACGACCATTAAAGTCTACTTATTCACGTTTTCCGAGATGGGGTGTTCATAGTAGCCTGAAAGGTACCATTAATTGTCCACTTATTCTTCAAAATTTGGCTGGGGTTGAACGATCATAGGGCCAAAACGTCGAATTCAGGAAGCAATTAATGGTCCATTAAGTAGCAAAATAAGTCAACTTTGAACAACCCTATTGATACCCTCCAACAGCCCGTTTTAGTCGTGATCTTTTACTTGTTGAACAAGTGTTACCCCAACACTTGGCTGTGATACGTCAATCTGCCCATCTTTCGACCACGCCTTGACATGCCAGAAAGAATGATATTTGAGCACTGTAATGAAATTATTGAAAGTAGTAGGATAAATTGAATATCAAAAGTCCAAAAGTCAGGTTAGTAGAATCATGCCTCATCCTCTCCACTATAGGCCTTTGTCACCTTCCATCCACCAGGCATCAGCTCAGTGAACACCCTCTCAGGATCGTACTTATCCCGGACCAAATTGAGCAGCATAACGCTCCCCTTGGGGTATCCCTCAAACACCCTCTGCTTCGCATCCGCATCATTGAGATACATGAACGGAGCAGACACATCCCTCTCCAGCGCCCCAAGCCTCTCCGCAATATCCGCATTAACACCAGACAAGAACGCCCCAATCGTCTCGTCGTCCTCCGAACTCGACCACATCAAACTCTGCTCCACCCAGATATACGGCGCCTTAGTCGGGTCCACCCCCATCGGGTCCCCGCCATTCACCACCGACGCACTAAAGAACCTCTCCGCAAGGGGCATGAACGCCACCCCGCCGTAAAAGTTCTCCACCTCGTTCAGCTGCGCCATCGCCGCGTCGAAGAACACATCATGGATGATCTGCATCGCCTCCCTATCAGCCCGGATCGACGTGATCCAGAATCGGTTGTTCATCCCTGCGATCCCCGAGAACGGCGCGTCGGCCTCTGCAGTCCAGTTGAACATCGACTCGCGCACCCGGAAGGTCGTCGCGTTGGGTGTGAGCGCTTCTGTGAAATTGGAGAGAGCGGGGACGGCGGTGGTGTTGCCGTTGTGGAAAAGCATCGAATGGTACGTCGGCTCAGCTTCACCCGAGCCCCAGCGGACGATGGGGACGATAGCCGCTTTGGGGTCGTTCGCGCCGTTAAAGGCAAAGTCATGAACATAATCAAGGAACTCCGTGCCAACGCCCGCGCCATACGCTGATTCTCCAGCAGCGAGAGAAGGGAGCGGGATGGTCTTGAGGTGGAAGCTGGTGACGATAGCGAAAGAGTTTCCTCCACCACGCAGGGCCCAAAAGAGGTCAGCATAGTCGTTGTCCGCGGTAGCAGAAACAATGTCTCCATTCGCCAGTACGCACTATATCATTTTCGTTAGCATGGCAATAAGCTAGAAGTGCTCAAGATCACTCACATCATATTGAATCACATTGGCAGAGGCCCATCCGTGTTCGTTCCCGAAGAAAGAAATACCGCCTCCGAGAAGGAAGCCCGGAACACCGACAACGCCCATTCGTCCACCGACCACCACAAGTTTGTGAGGCGCCAGATACTCATATACATCGGCCCATTTGTTTCCCGGTCCCACCTCCAATGTCAGCCCGTCTTCTGAGAGCACGAGCTGGTTGAGACCAGAGCCAGCCAACAGGATGCCGGAGGCGTCGATGTTGTTGCTATCTCCTATAGGCATGTGGCCCCCGCCACGAATCGCGAACGGCGTAGAGTTCTGCTTGAAGAGCTTGATTGCGGCGGACATCTCTTCAGCGCTGGTCGGCGCGAATATGCAGGCGGGTCCCAGCCATGATTTCGCAGTGAAGAAATCTTGAAATCGAGCAAGTTAGATCGCAGAAAGCTCGGGTTAAAGAAAAATAACAACTGACCAGTGTTCAGCTCCGTGTAGAGAGTATCATCGGGAAAATAGGTGTTGTTTGTCCAACTTTCCTGCAATGTTTGGCATGATGGAGCAGGTGCTTCGAAGGTAAACGCATTGGCGGTGGCGATCGTCAACGCAAGTGAGAGAACGTGTCCCTGATAGTGCATGATTGAGAAAAGACAATAGAAATAAGAGAAAGATGAAGAAGGAAAGAATGGGTGATGCTTCGAAAGGCTTCACTCACTGCTTCTTCTATGGAATCGAACCTCGCTCTGAGCTCGCTCTCGAAAATGCTCCCGCACTGTGAACGTTCATCCTGGAGACTTCTCGTTGCAGATCGATCATCGCAGTCTAAAGGAGCGAGCCGGAGGATTCGGTGCGAGTATTATAGGCATCCAAGTGCGTAAAGAACTGCGCATTATGTTACGTCTCTAAGCACAGTGATCCCAAAGCGCAGTGCTTTGGATGGCAGAAACGGATGTTTCACGGCTCCGAACAACGTCGCGAAAGGAAAGGGACGAATATGATTCATGGCGCACGGTGGATAGTAAATAATAAGTCGTGTTGGTGGGGCAGGTCGCTAGGAATATCAACGAGGAGGACGCGATGAGTTTTTGTGCGTAACCCATGCTTCAGAGACCTTGTCTATCTCTGGAAGACGGTTCCCAGAGGAGTCGTGTTTCGTAATTGCGACGTTGGAGATGGAGACCTGGTAGCGCCCTCCGTTCTGTGACAGTATAGGTACGTGCGCAACTGCGGTGAGCATTATTCCGAGAGCCGTTGTCGTTGCGTGCCGAAGGTAGACGGTTCACTTGACGCAAGTATTTTCGATGCAACGAGAACGATCTTTGACGAAATAGATTGGCATCCGGCAACGTCGAGCGACACGACGAGCTCGCTGCTCTGAGGGGAAGGAGTGACATTGAGCAGCTGAGTCAGCATCTGCTCTTGCCATCACAATTCATGGTAAGCTCGTCGTTGCTTGTCGTCGTCGTTGTTGTTGATTGCTCTCTTTGTAGCCTCCGAAAGGAAGAGATCGCAATCCAAGTGGTCTCGGAAGAGCCATCATCGACAAAAAAGTCAAAGATGCAGGCTGAAAACAGATGCGTGTATATATATGTACGTGTAGATGAGATGATGTCTAAGTCCGTGTATATATGTACGTGTAGATGAGATGAGGTCCAAGTCCGTGTATGTATGTACGTGTGTGTGTTTGTATGAACTAACGATACAGTGCGGGGATAATGATGAACTGATAGCGTCAAAGCAGAAAAAAGATCGAAAGCAAAAAAGACTGGCGTGTATCCTGTGAACCAAAAAGAAAAAAGAACCTCTTCATCATCGTCCCTTCCTCTGTAACTTCTCCTTCCCCTTCCCCTTGCGCTTCTCCGCGCCTCCAACTTGAAGCCATCGTCCAACCAAGCTCTCGCCTACTCCAGGCTCAAGCTCAATGCCGTCCCTCGAGATTTTGACCTCTCTTCCCATGTTCCACGGATTCCGTAGGTCTTTCGTCAGATGGAACGGCAGACGATCCGTGCAAATCCAAGAGACGTGGAAGGGTTTTGGGGGGCCGTCCTCTGGAGGCGTAGGGAGTGATATGGGAAAGTCTGCCTGGAGAGTTGGCGCTTGGCCAGATGCGATAACTTCGGGAACGCGGGGAGGAAGGCGGTCGGGCGAATGAGATAGTTTGAGTTCATCGGGAGGTGGTACGGTCGACGGGAGTGCAGATGAAGGAGGGAAAATGGCACTGGCCATCCTAAAAATTGAGTCAGGCAAGGCGAACGCGTCTAAAGTAAAGGCTCACTTTGCGTACCCATAGAACTCGCCACTTTTGTTGACACTAAACACCAGATAGACTTCCTTGCTCGTTCGGAAGGCTCTGTCGAGGATGCCCTCGTTGTGCCGCTGTGTTGTCCATAGGCCGGTTTCGACACTGCGATCCAAGTCTTGCTAAGTCAAATGAACAGAGGCTGGTAGAAAAAGACTATAGAAACGTACTTGGGTCAGAGACTTGAGGATAAAATACCTTTTGGGAAAATGGGCTGCCAGCAAGCTCGACGTTGTGGATGAGTACGACTCGGGCTCACTCGCGGCCGACGACACCTGCTTGGTCCATAGCGATATTGGATCTTCGCGTTTCGAGGAAGCGACTTGAGCAGAATGTACTTGCTGTGTGGTCTCCGCGTAAGGGCCTACGAGCTGTGTCGCGTACGCAGGGAGGTACCACCACGTCCCATGCGTGTAAGTCGTAGGCTGGCGGTATTCTGGGTACGGGGAGCCGTGATACGACGCGGGATGAGCGTTGGACGCGTCTGGGTTCCAAGATCCAGTCGACGTCGACGTCGATGCAAATTCGAGTCTGTTGGCCATGATACGATTCCACGGCGAGCAGAAGGAGCAGCATAAATAGGAAGAGAGAACGATGAGGGTGAGTATGTCATTAATGGATCATGGTGGCGCAAAGCACGCGTATCGGCAAAAGAGAAAAAAAATTATTTGTCGCAGGGCATCATCATGTTTGGTTATGTTTAACATCAGAGTGTGGCGTACGCAGTTCATGGGATCTCTCCACTTCTCCACTTGTAGTAATTTGAAGGAGCTATTTACATAGTATTCATTCAATCGGATGATAACCGCTGCATTCAATCAAACTTTCCTACGTATACAATGCTTTAGCATGTGGAGTTGTAATTTCGGCGAGCCGCCCAGGATTCCCGACAAACCCTTCGCTTCCTTGTCGCTTCCCGTGGCAGGCATTTTTAATCAAAAGCAAAGAGCTTCTTAGTTCTATCCCTTACTTTCTGGCTCCTTCTGGTCGAAGTATGCAGTGACCAGGGTTTACTCAAATAGATTCAGAGTACAGTGACATTAGCCGGCGGCCTTTATTGAACATCGGCTGTGTTCCGGTGACATCTCTGATTCCCTACGCCACTTCTAGTACTGAAAGAGAGTCCTAGAAGAGGATATATAAACTCGGCAAGCAACGCTCAAGCGCCAAAATTGAATGCGCCGATTAGCACACGACTTACGATTATGACGCATGCATCATCGCCAACCTTGATCAACGCGTACCGCCGGCACTACGTAGTCATCAGAAATCAATTCCGAGTTCAATGCTTGTCTCGGGCACTGTTTTGTGCGCATGTCTACAAGGTGACAAAAAAGTCCGGGCTGGGAAATAAAGTCCGATGCTGGCTGTTGCTCTACCACCGCTGATCTACCCTCCTTCGACATCGGGTGCATGCCATCTCCGTGATTGCGAGTGACTGTCGACACTTGTGAGTCCAAAATTAATTTTGGACCAAGGAACCTTGACTCTGATTTCAGACCTGGGCCTGAGGCCTGATACTCTATCGATCTACCCATCACGATCAGTCAATGACAGCGCCACCAGTAGTACTCTGAACTCACCTAGCACATCAAACAACTTCTTCTTGTTCACTTCCCCAGGATCCACCGCCCTCATGACGCATGTTCCCTCCGGAGAAGTGGTTACAACCACGTACGACACCACCTTCAACGCCGCATCAAAATCAACGTACACTCTATAATCTTCCTGCCATTCCCGGCGGCTTCTCTTCCATGTCCACTTTGTACTCCCATCGACGATTACTCTTCCCCCCGCCTCTGAAACCAACGCGATCTGCTGCCCGACACACGCCCGCTCATAATGGGTCGCCAATAGGTCAAAGTACGACCGCACAGCTGTCAGCCCCGTAAATCGATAGGCCTGCGGCGTCGCGCACGTGGAGAACGAATGCTGCAGAACGACGTTATGTGTCGTCGAGAAGTGATTCAACAGGCGAGATGCCGGCGCGTTCGTCGAAATGTCAAACAGCAGCTTCTCAGCGGCGAGCGTAAGCTGAGCGGCTGAGGGAGATGGCATTATGCGGTTGGATATTCTTCACTGCGGGATCTCTTGTTATTTATACATATCTTCATATTCACACGAGAAGGGAAACTATGCAAACCGATTGATTCCCGATGAGACAGCGTCCTCCCCATACACCTCGGCCCACACTGTATACACCTTGGCAAGAGGATATAAATAACGATAGTTTGGGCTCCATTCTGATAGTGGCGGCCTAAGCTTATCATAATTTAGCTCTCTGTCTATGTCGCGAATCATCTTCTCACGAGAAGCACTTCCCGCGTTACAAGAGATACCATAATGCATCACAACTTACCAGAGAGATATTCCAGAACGTGAGTGGTATTCAGATCTCATGGCAGATATGGCTTTCCAAATCATTAAATAAAGAGCTAGCACTAACACTAACCATGTACACCCTCAAACGTCTGCAGAAATTGTGGTATCATTCTGCGCCACAGTAAAAGGTACAATCTTTGCTATATTTGGTCATGGTTATCCGCTCATCTTTACAACAGAGGATTGGCGTAGTATCATCTTCTATTCCGAACGATAATAGCAACACCTAACCGAATACCCACGGGTAGGGTAAAAGAACACAACATTGCGCCACATGAGCCACTCAAAATGCTTTCCGGAGAAGATGACATCGGGACAGGACAATCAACATATGAAAGGCACGTATTTTAACGAGAGTATTTCACGTTACGCGCCCAGGCCAGGTCCCTTCGTTGAGATACAACGACCTCGAAGACTGAACATGCCAACAACCCGTCATCAAGATCAAGCATATCACACTTCGTTCCGTATCATGATCAACAAGCACAATATATGGATTAGCTAGCCGGAAAATTTCCTTTCTGCTCATAAGAACAACCTTCTACTTGGGGGAGTCCCCAGTTACCGTCTCCCAGGCAGGACCAGGAGGGATGTCAAAGTCAGAATGACAATCATACGTCCAATCGACCTCTTCAATCAAAGCTTTCTGAGCAGCAACGAACGTCTCGACAGGACACATCCCATCCCTCTGCTCAGGGCATCCTTGAATGCCGGTTAATGGCGCCACGCCATCGTTTATGATGATACGAATCTGTGGTCCCGGGGTCGAAGTACACTCGAGCACTAGATGGGACGACCAGTGAGTAAGCGTAAAGGGGGAAGATATCAGGCAACATACATTGGAACTGGATATTCGTTGCAAACGGAGCCAGTTCTGAGACCTTGAAGGTCCTCTTCTCTGGTATGTGGTCATACGGGAGAGGTCCTCCGGCCGCGAAACTCGTTAGGTTGAGCGCGGTGATTACTATGAAAGGCGACAGTGAGCTACGTCCAAGGAACTTACATCGGCACTCACTGTTGAGGACAACCACTTCATGAGTGGCATCGACGTAAAGACTATCTCCAAAGGGGAACGTGCCAGAGTCGTTATCCAACGTCGAATTCGTCGAGAAGCGATGTTCGTGCTCCGGAATACGCTCCTGGGTTAGGCGCGCCACTAACTCTTGAACGTACCCGACGCCCTGCACCCTGGCTACCGGTGAACCAAACGCAGAATTGTACCAGAAGCTCAAGTCCAAGCTGTCGAACAATCAGAATAAATCGACAGAACAAACATCGGCAACACATACGCGTAGTCGAACCCGTCCCATTCTTCTTTTGTAAACAGTCCGCAGAATTTGGAGTATCCCAAAGCAACAGTCTGGTAAGGATAAGCATCAGGTAGCTGTCTAACACTCAGGGAGTTGTGGAACACTGACCTCGTAGGCACAGAGTTGCTGTAACACATAGACGTCTTCGATGGTTAGGTCATAGCCCTTGAGCTGTGGCTGGAGGCGTTGAAGGGCCCCCTTGAGGTAAACCGCAGCCCACCGTTCAACATACCATTTACCGCGATCACTCACGGGCTCATGCTTCGCGTTCGGGCATCTGCTCACGTCGTTAGTTACCGGATAGATTGAAAAACAAGGACAGACGTCTTGTATGGCGCTAGAGTATTGTTGAACCCATCCTCCTCGATGGTGATGCTCTGCTGATATTGATCCTGGAAGGGATAACCAAAGAAACCGATGGCGAAGTTCATGGCGGAGTTGAGCATGCGGTCTTGGGATTCAGTGCGAAAAACAGGCAGCCGTTTGGTTTCAGTAAAGTTGTTCAAGAGGAAGCCGTACTTGAGGCGCATCGATATCCCAAGATCAACTGAGGAGACGTGAGATTTGGTAGAAGAATCAAGGATTAAGACGCACATAGCTGCTGCCTGCCAAACGGAGTGAGCACTGGGTTGGGGTGAGTCAAATTCTGGATTATGCAACATGATTAGTCTAACCTTCTTCTCCGAGTTTGTACGTCCTAGTTCAGACGTTAGTCATGTTTGAATGAGTGATGGATGGGTCATCGTACCATTCGTTCAAGAATTCGAGCTCTCCAGATGCCTGAATATCTTTGGCGGCCTTGTTTAATCGCGTCGAAAAGTTGGCAGGACCCCCATAAGAAGCTGATAAGAGGTTAGCATTGATCGCGTCGATTATGTTCATGACTCACCCCATGCTGTCGGATACCGTGCTCCGTGTCTATGCAACAGATGCAAGCCCGTAACCCGACACGTTTCAGGCGGTTCTGGTCCGGAATCCAATCCAAAGGCTTTCCTGTCGACGCTGTACCATGGCGAAAGGTTTCCCCATTTCTTGAAGATATCAAACTTGGTTCCCGGGACGAGGACGGCAGCTCCGGTGTGAATGGGATAGACGGGGGCGGTGGCGATGAGCGCTGGCTCGGCGCCAGTGGGTGTTGCTCCGCCGTAGCCTACATTCGTGGGGAAAAGCTTGGGGTCTGCGTTGGTTGGTGAAGGAGGTGGGAAGATGTCTCTGGTTGTAGAGCCGACGTAAGGAGGTGCTAGAGCGTGGACGTCGCCGGTGCTGACGGACCAGTCGTCAGAAAAACAGGTCGTTCCGCATATCACATATTGCGCCACGAAACATCCAAGTGTGCCAGCCAAGAACGCGATAGTTAGATGGAGCGCGGTGAACTGTGGTGCTGAGCAGAACGAGGTCTTCGACGGCGACGATGTGCGGGTATATGTCAGCTCGTCTTCGGAAGTGTTTGTCGATAAAAGCGCCTGTCTCTCGGTGCTCACGTCGTCCTTGACGCCGCACTCGATGTCCATGGTCGCTGTTAGAGAACAAGAGCAGCTCAGGAGTAACGAACCAAATTGGAAGGGAGATCGGATACCGGGCCGCGTTGACTCCACGAACCACCATCACAGTACCTCACAGTACGCGCCTTTGACAATGCGTTTCCCATTCAACTCTAACTCGGAGCATAATAGACATGGTAGTAAAGCTTCCTCCGGAGCTTATCAGCCTCACGCTTGGTTTCCTAAGGAACGACAAGCGGACACTAGTCACTACCGCCAGGGTTTGTCGCGCGTGGCATACTCCCAGTCAATACGCGCTGGTTCATTACATATACGTCGTTCCCTCAGACATCCACGAGTACCCAGACAGGGAGCAAGAGTTGACACCTCGCTCCGACCAAGACGATGTAAACCCGCCCAGGATACAATCTCACACCCTCGTCGAGCTTATAACGAAATACCCCATCCTGGGAAACTACGTAAAGGTGCTCACAGTCAAGACCATCTTGACTTTGGACGAAACCTTCTACGCCAACATCATTTCCTTGCTTCCGTCGCGCCTCCCTGGTTTGACGCGTCTGGTGCTGGAAGGCTCCGACAATCAAATAGCATGTGCCGACTTCCTGGAAGGAGTGGTCAGCGCCGTGCGAGGTCATCCTCATCTTACATACATGGAATTGGATATGAACTTCATTCGTCCCGATCTTTTGACACTCTTTGCGGGCACGAATATCGAACGCCTCACAATCGTAGAGGACGACGTTCCGTCTGAGATGCCAGACACGCGCCTACTCTCTCAGTGGGAACCCGTCCCACTCCCAACGGAGATCCTGCATCTTTCGCTCTCTGCGAAGACGCTCGCGCCATTCTGGACCGTCATCCGAGCAGCGATGCCCAATCTTCGGAGGTTGGGAATCATTTCGGTCACTCCCGTGGAAGTCTCCATGCTTAATACCATCCTCGCCACACCTGACGCGATTCCACCTTCCGTTAAGGCCTTCGTGCACGTTGTAAACGGTTAGCCTCCAAACGTGTTCTGTCTTCTGCTAATGACCTCAACTCGTTTAGCTTCACAGGGAGAAGGAAGATTCCGTCCCGGTTTCCCACCACTGGACTTCCGCAACGTTTCTGTAGACCATATAGGCCTGTCCTACGAAATCACCGAAGGTGTGGAGGGCTGTATTCGCTGGTGGAAGGACGCCTTCGACCTTCTCCCTACGTCACACCCAGTGAAAAGGGTCACCCTGGCATTTGAACCGCTCGTCACAGATGATCATACACTACTCGATGCTGCTATCGCTAGGCTTGACGTACGCGAGGTGTACTTTGTCAAACCGACAAGCAATGCCCGCCCATTTCTAGAGATTTCTTTGTTGACTGACGTGATATTGGCTGTATACCCTCAGCTTGCTAGAAAAGGAGTGTTGCGCTTGTGGTAACGTTCTCTTTCCTCGAAGGCATGGTTCTATCTGACATATCCAGCTAGATTAGAGGTTCAAACCAACAAGTCATTTGTGGCAGATTGTATTATTACTACATACCCATCAAGAGCCAGAGATATCATGGGCAAAGAAAACTTTGGGAGGATCTTTCATGTCTCAGATATCTTCGAAAGCTATTACATTACGAACTATTCGCTACATTATAATCACGATTGGGAAGAGTTGATTACAGCGTCCAACGAAAAGCGAAACACGCGCTGAGTCGGCGGATCAGGCCTCTTTACCTGTCCGTCGACAGACTGAAAAATATCTCTCTCGATGAAGAGGACACTCCCGTCTTTCCGAATCAAAACGACAGTTGAGAGTCGCGTCGCATACATCCAATCCTTCTCGTCGGACTTGGTAGGATCTGGAACGTTGAACGGCGCCACTTGCACTGTGTGCCGAAGTTCTGCACGTTGCTGCACTGATTCGGGCGCTTGTTCACTTCGAGACTCGTCAATCTCAGTTGCGATGATATGCATAGAAATACGACATACGCTAGCATGTCAAACAGCCTCTGTACAAGTTCTTCTTCGCTCATTTCTCGCTCTCTCGAGCTTTCGAGGACAGAGGAGAAAGCAGCTTTTCCACGTCTGACCTTTGGCCAGTCATCTCCTCCTCCTTCGATCGCGTTGGAGAAGACATTACACGGCGCAGAGGGTGAGAGGGAATGAGACGTGATTTCCCCGCCAGCGCCGTCATTCGACAACATCAGTGCATCGAACTTGAGCGGAAGAGATAGAGGGAGGGTCGGAGAGAGGACAAGGAGGTTGAAGCCAGTAAATTTCGCGTCATGTGGTATGAGTTTGTGATAATCATCTTCCAAAGGCAGAGACGCCTCAGAGGATAAGAAGGACGAGACGAGAGTGCCCCTTGAGGATGTGAAGCTATGATATGGCTCCAAAATATTCGTCCTAGGGGCAAGTTAGTTTGTATCATTTCTCGGAGAAATGAACGTACAAGGCAGCGATGCGTCCGGTCGCTTTGTTTATCCCCATCCAAGTTCCTCCTGCCAAGATATCGATCCCAGATAGAACATCCTGGGAACCTTCACGCCCGAAGTTGTGGAAGTGAGCGTCTTGAGTGGGCCGCGAGAGGTGTTCATCACGATTTGTGCATAGTATTCTAATTCCGACGAGTTAGCTGTGGGAATAGATGAACACGATGAGATTGCTTACAGTGAGTAGTCTGAATGTTGCAGAGTCCAAAAGACGATGCACATCCGAATAAAACAAATTGAAATGCTACAACCTACAGGATGGTTAGATTCAGTAAACGGGTTGGAAGGAGATGCTAGCGCGCCTGTATTTACGCGTAGATGATAGTAGGTGGTGGAGGTAAGAGGACAAGTTCCGAAATACGATCACGCGCCAAGTGAATCGACATTTTATGCGTCATGACATAGTCTAGGCTTTGGACACGAATGACAGTGGAATCTTGGCTCGACGCTCTAGTCCAGACGTGTGATGAGCTCAATTGCAAGGCAGGACTAAATCATCTACGCGAACTTTGAAGTCGCGAACCATTGGGTAAGTAATGAATTACTTGATCGACGAAGCTTGCTTAACGGCTCCCGGGCCGAATTACACTCCTCTTCCAAGAACGACCATACGGTGCGCACCTTCATCAGCATACGCTGGGTCCATCTGAACTATTTATTACAGAAACAATGATAGAAACCCTTCCTCCGGAGATCATCATTCATATTCTTGATTTCCTGTGCGCCGACGAGCCGACACTTGTTGCCACTTCCACTGTTTGTCGCGCTTGGCACATTCCCAGTCAATGCGCATTGGTTCGCTACATCTATGTGATCCCCCCAGATCTTTCCAGGAACTCTTGGAGGGAGGTTCTCTCCAACCCAGCTGTCCCCCGGCCATCGATATCCTCCCATGCTCTCATCGACCTCTTGACCAAATACCCTGTTTTGTGCAATTACGTGAGCGCCTTCACTGCCAAAGCGACATACACCTCGGACGTCACCTTCTACCCCGAAGTTACCTCCTTGATTTCGTCACTGCCAAACTTGACATATCTCGCGCTAAAGGTCTCGGACCAGGAAACACCATGTGCCGAATTTCTGGAAGGAGTAATGAACGCTCTACAAGGCCATAGATGTCTCCGAGATATGAAGGTGGTGATGAATCATGTCCGCGTCGACCTCTTCGCAATGCTAGTGGATACGAACATCCAACGACTCACGGTGGAAGATTTACCAGAATTTCAACCGGTAGACCAGCTCGCAAACTGGAATCTTGTTGCCCTCCCAATGGAAGTGCTACACCTGTCGCTCTCTCATCAAACGCTCCCGTTGTTTTGGAACGTTGTCCGCGTTGCGATGCCTCGACTGCAGAGGTTGGAGGTCGAATCATGTGACGCCCAAGAAGTCGTTGCGCTCAACGCCATCTTCGCCACTCCCACAACGATCCCACCGTCTGTGAAAGTCCTTACGCATTGCATAGGAGGTAAGCCTCATAGTTTATTTTCCTGTCCTGCCTCATCCTAGAATAAAATAGACCAATTGATCACTGCGGTCGCGCCTACTCTGGATCTCCGTAACGTCTCCATCGAGCATCTCTGCCTCACTTGTGGACCATATGGGACCTTTAGTCTGTGTGCCAACTGGTGGCGGAAGGCTTTCGACCTCCTTCCGGTTTCCCACTCGTTGAAGAAGGTGACGTTGGTGTTCGATCCTATTCAACAAGTGCAGGCATACAAAGAACTCGATGTCGCCATTGCTAGGCTAGACGTGCGCGAGGTGTTCTTTACTCGGTCAGCGGACTGTTTCGGGGAGAAGATACGGGAAGTGTTCCCTCGACTTCAGAGGAAAGGAGTGCTGCGTTTACGGTAGTACGTGTTGGACTTTTTGGTTTTCATATCTGAGGCCGTTCGCCAGATCTTGCCGTCCATTTGCTGTCCGCATACTCGATATAATACTCAAACTCCTGCTTTTCGCTGGCCATTGAATTCATATCATTAACGATTTACTCTACACTGCCCGCTGTGTGCCGCCTTCCTCCGTGGCGTTATCTATAGCTTTCTTGGTGCTAGGTTTCATCCTTATAGAATATCTCTAATGTGTCAGATTCCATGAATATCTGATGACCCAACACCTCCAAGTTTGCCCTCTAGAAATTGACCCATGTCAGGGAATAACTCAACAATCATCGTCAAACTACGCGTACCTTCCGATAACCATCGATGATGTTATGTCCCGAGTCCTCTGAAGTTATGTAAACCCTATCCATCAGCAGAGTGTTGTCTCCAAAGTATGGAAGTACTTTATATGTATCTATACCTATATCCTTATGTTGTTGGACAAGGAGAAGATCGTAGTATTTGCCGTGGTATTCTGCGGTACCATCCATATCGCCTCTGAAAGCGAAGTAAGTATCACATATGGAAGAGGTTTGGTGGCCAGTTTGAACGTACACCCTCAGTTCATGGCCATGCCGATAGAGTTCGTAATACAATCTCTCGCCATGGAAGTATGAAGGGAGTTCGTTCCTCATCTTGTCCACGAAATCTCGAATACGGGCCCGTTTATTGCCATCATGTGCAACGTCCACAACACCAGAATACACATCCATCGATCCATGGCCACCCCAGTCTATGGGCATAACTGCTCTCTCGTCACCAGGCTTTACATGTCTCAGAGCTTCTTTCCGAAAATATATATTGTGATCATGGAAGTCCTGATACCTTCTCAAATCGGTGAGTAAATCGTTTTGAAAACATTTAAGAACGCACAGCAGATTCTCTTTCTCCGCATACCAAATTAACCTGTTTTCAGCGTTTTTTGCGGCCTTCTTTAGACTGGAATGTAAGTTCATACTGGTATCTTCTAGGTACCATTGGTAAAAAGGTTTGTATGGTGGACGCCGTCCGGTGACGTCTCTGAAGACAACATCAAACATGTAACGGCCTTCCATAGGCGTCGTTTGAGAAAACAAATAAAGTTTAACGGAGTCCTGAAGAGTGGGAATTATGAGCAGTTCAATCAATTTCCAAGAGGCAGCATACCCTTTTCAAAAACTCGATTTCCAAATTTGCGGGATTATTAGGGACATTTTCCGACTCGTTCATCCGTTTCAAGATTGCGGGCTCGCTTCTGCCGTGCGGAAAACCACCAAGGATTGTATAGGTTCGGGAAGATTTGCCTTGAAAGTCCTCCCCAAGTTCTTCCACGGTGTAATTCACTCCTCCGAGTTCATACATAAACTCTCCACGTCGGGAGAGTCTCCCAGGAAGAGAGTGAGAAGTGGATAGATGTGTGGCGGGTCTGTGAGGAGGATCAGCCGTTGGATAGTATTTCAAAGGTCTAGGGCCTACACTGTATAAGCATTCGCTTGAAAAAGCAAGAGAGAGAAGAACGTAAGATGCCATAAGAAAGTAGTCATGATTTTCATCCACTCAAGACACCGCTGTCATCCTTTTAAACGAGGCATGTTCCTTTTGGGGGAAAAAGAAGGCCTTGTCGGCACTGTGTACTGACACTACAGGTTTGGTGGTCCGCGCGAGACAAAATTGAATATCACTAGATAAATATACTTACGCTTACCCGTTCTGCTTATACCAAGGCGTCTATCCTTTCTGCCACGTGCACTATCACTATAGTTTATGCTTATCCCTTTTGCCACGTGCGCTATCCTTAGATGAATGTCTTTCGTGTCACTGTAAGTTATTTGTATACCACTAGGTACATACCAGTATCTACCATACCCTCGACTACTATATAGCGACTCTACGTGAGTGTTCCAAAATTAAGGAGAGGCAGAGGCAAACAAACTCCACACTACGGATTTGAACCCACAGCCAGATGATTTGACGCCTACCGTCAAACACGTTTGAACATGAGCAACTTACATATTCCGTCACGTGCGGCATCCAATATCCACGCAACTGTGGCGTGTGGCGCTAAGATATCCAACAATGGCTCGTTGTGGAATGCGATTTGTCTGAATTAGCATTCACGCCCGACTTGTTTGCGTCGTCGATTGGGCATCAGTGACTGACATAAGTGTCAAATAACCTTAAAGCTATCTCATTCGTAACCACCACCCACTTGAATCGTTATAAACAAATCAAACAAGATGCCGCCGTATACCTTGGAGGGACTCGCGGGTCCTAAACGATCTGATTGTCGAGCTGGTAGGCGTTCAAGACGCTACCACCCTTACCCAGCCCGGGCGCGAAACACGGTAAATAAATCCTATGGAATTATTTTATCGTTCTCTGATCAACAGCATGAAGTATTGTAAGAGGTCTATGGGGCCCTTCTTGAAAGCACGAAGGCGGCGCACTGAGGAAAGAAATACGCCGCGCGTGTTTGAGGACGAAGACACAATGGTAGTTGAGGACGAAGACGCAATGGTAGTTGACGACTAGGGGAAAAGGTACGTCCCTTTGCCTATATCCGTTGTATTTGCTACATAGGCCCTTTAGTGTACAGACGTTATTTGTAGAATGCAAGCAAACAACCCTTGCCGTTAGATTCGCATCGCCGCCTCGAACAGCCATCCCAGAGCACAATCCTCTCTGTCCTCCAATAAACTTCAAGTGCGCCTTCAGTATACCTGTAATACGGCCATCATGCTCTGGTATCCGTGCGAAGGACCGGAATACTTCGCCCAGTGTCACGTCCGGTGATTCTCTGAACCAGAGGTGCATTCCAAAGGCACGCTTCATTCTCGCCGGCCAGAATGTTGTCTGTTCGGCGTATGAACTTCTCGATGTGGGCGTCCAACTTGTCGATGTGGGCGTCCACTTTGTTGTTCATCCATATTTCAATCTGCACCTTGACATCGTCCCGGAAATCAAAGTCACCACCCCATTGGGAAACAAGAGTAGCGAGTTTCATACAGCCAGCGGTCCATAGCCGCTTCGCGCGCGCGATCAAACTGATTTCCGATGAAGAGTAGCCATATCCGTTCGGTGGGCGAGAGTCCAGGAGCGCGTAAACTTGCGTTGACTAAAGGTTGTCTGATGAGGCGGTAAACGAGCCCAAATGTGCAATCTTTCCACCAGGCCCCCAGCCAATGCGAAAGGTTCTTCCAAAGGCCAAGCCAGCATCCATCGACACATTGTCATACCCTTTGAAGGACGATGAGGCATTGGCAACACGGGCGTATTTCTTTGACGGTCGGTATGAGGGTGGTTCTATGTCATGTGCAAAAGACGCCCGCTAATACAAGGTTTGAATCGAGATCTAAAGAACAAAAAATGGAGTGAACGCGCCACACTCCCCCATCTGAGTCGCGACTATGTTTGCGATTTAAATTAGGGAGTAGAACACGTAGGGTACACTTTTCTTGGCTGTTCATCATCGCGCGAGCGTTGTCTGCCTCTTCTGGCATTCGAAAGAGCAATGTTTGCATCAATTGTAGTCTCTGGGTGTCCATTCGTGGTTGGAGGCTGGCATCCATGCTTGGGACATCGTAGTCGCCGTTGTCGTCCTCGACTAACGCAGTCTTACTTCGATGTGGCAGTAATTCGTCCTCTTGCATATCAGAGTCAATATGATTATCCGTGTATTCGAAAAACGTAACTCTATCATCAGGAACGACTAGGACACGAACTTGAACTGCACAAGTTACGAAAATTGGTGACAAAGGAGGCCAAATCGACGCACTTTCAAACTTGTTCTGTCGAGTCGCGGGCCGTCCCAATATCATATTGTATGCATTAAGGCTTCTGGGAGCGGCAACGATGAGGTCCCCTGGAGATTCCGAGGTGAGCTTTCTTCTCTGCATGGGTCATGGAAGCGAGAATAGTTGGATGAAGCTCCAGACAAAGAGGCATACGTACACGTCGATGATACCTGGTAGGACGCCACATTCAAGCTCGAAGATACCACGTCCAATAGTGTACTGTGTGCAAGGCATTGGCGGACGAATTCAATCGAACGTGTATAGAGAACATACCTATATCATCTGACTTGATAAACAGTACACCATGCTCTATGATTGTCGGTTATGGAGTCCAATCATAACAGATGCTTGAAGTGTCGGTCAGTCGATTGTTGACTAGCGATACACCGATACCTGCAAGTGCGATATTGAGAATATCAGCAGAAATACTGGCATTTTGACGCATTGTTTCTGCCTGTGCTAACCGTAAAGTCGGATAGATTGGTTCGAGGTGTCGAGAGGCGGGATGACGAATAATAACTCAGGGAAAAATTCGAACATTCCTGTAGTGATGTGTTTACTCACTAACCTTCACCTCAATACACATTCTATTGCTCTTGCGCTATCCTTGAGGCTTGCGCCATCACAGTACAATCTACGCAATGCGAGTTATTGTGTAAAGAAATCGGAAATGGATACGCACCACCCATAGAGAAATGAAGTGTTATGCTATCGCACCGAATGCACAATCGTCCAAGTCGGTATGCCGACTACCCATCCGTACAGGATGGAGTTGGACGATTTGCGTGAGGTTATTCAACTGTGTATCTATGAGGATGGTTGGATGGTGTTAGTTGAGTCTGAATGTAATGCTGAAGGGATCACATACTATGTGGGACTAGGGAATCCAGGATTGTTTGTTCTGATAATCCGTTTGAATTAGGAGTCTTAGAAATGATACAGGAATAATAGGGGGTTTCTGTCACCTACCATCATCATCAACCATGAATCAGAACAGCGCCACCATCCACGCAGACTTCGAAGACTACCCGGACCGCCCTACGACTCTTTTTATCGGGAATGACCCAGTACGTCCATTTACCTCCGCTGCTTAGACGTTGCTAAATGGTCAACAAAGGGGTCAAACACAGTGCAAACACCACACCAGATAGAGAGCGGGGAAGAGATCATACACCAGGAAAAGACAGGGAGCGAGACACAAGCGGAGAGCAAGAAAGATTGAATTGTACAAGTTACAAAAAAGAAATACGTCCGTTGCGCTACGTTAATGCGATTCTAGAAAAATGCTTGCCAACGACTCGCTCTTTTGGACACCCCGCGAAACCGCTCGTGTCTGCTTGAGAAGACTCTTCCAGTCGGTAGATTTCCTCAGTTTTGCTTTCCCATTCCTGCACTCCGACAAACGGCGCTGGTAAAATCGTTCGCAATCCTTTGACCAGAAACCAATCTCCATGGCAGCGTGAGCAAACGTCGATGGCCTGGGCCACCACGACATATGTGCTCTCTGCGGATCATCGTTATCTTGTTGCCCTATACAAATCGGTTGTCAGCTAGGAGCTACAAAGTAACTGCATATTCTCACCAGTTTCAACGTAATACACGCCACAGATCAAGTCGATCTCGTCGGGTGTCAAGTCGTTGTCCCAGTAACCTATTGTTTGCGACGGTGCTTGAAAACATCTACCGTCTTTCTCGACATCGCAAGATGGGCCATATATAACGTCTTCCGGTCTCACGATTTCTCGTGCAATCCGGCCAATGATACCACCAGCTAGGATAGCTGCCCGACCTTTGGGACCACGTAGAAAATCATCGCGCAAGCTCTCGTATGCTTGGAAGTCAACGGCGTCTGGGGTGTAATTTTTGGGGCGGAAGCCAAGGCCATGCTTAATACTCGGTTGGGAATGCAACGATTTGGTACTGCCATGCCAGAACGTGTTGAAAGGTATTCCATGAGAGATGAGCTGAAGAGCAACATCTTCTAAACGAGGACCCCATTGACAACGTATGATTTGAAGAACCGTAGCTGCACTGCTGACAGCCAGTTCAATATCTGTGTCGTAGCCTTTCAAGGTGTTGGCGAGCCTGAACAAGTAGAACTTAGTCCCATCGAGACTGAGACTGCGAATTCGGAAGTTCCAGAATGAAGTATTGTTGATATCTGATTCATAGTCCTGGAGATCATGACAACTCGAGGGAATTGACGATGTGGTGCTGGCAGAAAAGAGGAAACCAAAAAAGCGAGATAAACCTGTTTGTGTTGCGAGAGATATATCAGGCTCCGGATACAATCCCGAGTCCAACCAACACCCATTTCCCAATAACTTCCTGACCATATCCCACGCGATTTCGTTGGTTGGAGAAGTGTCATTGGCTCCGTCAATGAATCCATACCGATCATACGCGATCTGGCTCATGGTGGTTGATAGCTCAAGAGGATAGTCGTGTTGGTCGTGTGAATGTTGTCGGGCTAGATCTGTGGCAGTAGAAAAATTGCTGGTGATTGAGAGAGGATTATCTGGGAGCAAGGTGGTAGGAGGTCCTTCGTCTCTAACATCGCTGGAAATCTCTTCGTCGCTGAAGTCATTGTACAAATCATCCAAATCATCAGGATCAAACTCTGTGCAGATGTCCCAACAGTTGCTCCACGAGTCGTAAATTTTCTGCTTGGTGCCATACGTGGCCCATATATCCTCGTAAGTTCTTCGGCCGGCCATGCGACGTACTCGAATGCCATCCTCCTTCTCCCACTTCCAAATAACTGCGCCCCTCTTTCCAGGACACAGTCCGGATTCCGCATGTTTCTCTTTCGCCTTTCGCACCTTCCTTTCCTCTGAAGTCTCGGCCTTCTCCCGTTTAGCGTTGTGAGCGTCTCGTCGCTGGAAGAAGTCGCTCCAAGTCTCTACTGGAGGCTGAGTGATTGTCGACATTGTTGTGGGGAGAACCATAGGTGGGTTGGATGTTGCTGGCTCAGAGTTTGATGTTGAGCCAGAAGCTGGCCGAGACATCTCTCGTAGATTGGCCACAGCTTTGAGTGAGGGAATCCATTGCAGTTGGGAATAACGAGCAGAGAGTGGGAGCTCCAGATTGTCAATGTCTCCCCAGGAAATGTATATAGGCATATTTCCGTGGGACACCAGGGAGATGAGGTCAAGGGGCCAGTCTTTTGCATCTATGATTCCACCAACACGCCGTAGGTGTGGATCCCCAACATCAGAGGCTTCCAGCTCTGCCAGCCATTCAGGATGAATACCGGTCAACTCCACCAGCTTCTCTCGCCATTCATACCAATCAACCGCCTGCACCTTCACCTGCATGCACATGAATGCGAAAGACATGCAACCCATAAGAGGAAGAAAGGCATCGCGCGAACGGGCAGCCACTTCTTGCATGGTACGTCGACTTCCCTTCTTAGTGGAGTATCCGTATCGAGTGGGCCATGCCCAAAGGCGGAAAGTTGAAGAGAGGGACGAAGGTGCAGCCAGCTCTAACATCTTTAGGACCACTAGACGCAGAGTGTGTTCCAGGGCCATCCATTCTTCCACGAGACCAGAACTGAGGCACCATCCATCTCGCCCAGCACGTTCCAGTGGAAATCGATTATTAGCGATGTTCAGTCTACCAAAAATAGGTCCGTGGAATGAATGATATAGAGGGACAAACAACAAGAATGGCATTGTAGGACGAATCCAATTGAGATCCCGTAGGAAGGCTAGCTGGCCGATATGGTCCGGATTATCGTAATGTTCGACAGGGAGTTCGGAAGGGATATTGTCGCGGATGACAGAAAACACTTTGCCATCGGCCACCATGTGGGGACCTTCGAAGGACGTTATTGTTAGCGCTGGCCTCAAGTAGGATGACTACGATAATTAGCAACGATAAACCATGTCGAAGAGATTTGAACGGACCATGACATGCAAAATGGCTGGAGAGATGAGATGGTCCCTCAACGATTTATAGAACAAATGTATTCAACCACTGTCGAGGGATGCAGTACAAGGGTTTACTCCTCGTAGCAATCAAGTTTGAGCGTAGAGGACAATCGGGTAGTATGGGAGGACTAGGAATCTGCCACTGACAAGGGTTCACCTCTCGCAGTGGCTAATTCTAGACGACTGTAGGAAATGTAGGACGAAAGGGTAGGGTTGAGAACTAGGAATCTGCCACTGACAAGGGTTCACCTCTCGCAGTGGTTGATTCTAGATGAGTGCGTGTTACGGAGGACAGAAAACGTAATAGTGGCGGCGTGGGAAACTTTCCTGTTTGCACGAGATTGGCAACAACACGTGTTGTTGGCTTGCCTTTGCTCCCCGACCACTGCTCAGTGTGAATCACTGGGTAGAGGATTCGGGTAGTTGTACGGTTGGCCACTACTGTTGAATGTGAACGTTCTGCAGTATTACCGCCTCACGTCGAACTGTCCGATCGCGATATCTCGATCATATGCTTGGTTACAACGTGATGGTGTATCTTCGCCTCCTGTGTGGGCTGGTTGAGGAAAGAGACAGCGATGAAGAGAAATGTCTGGTCTTGCTCTGTTCTGTGAATAGTACGTTGCTTGGCACAGCCTGACAGCAAACTCTCACCTCCTGCGTAGCCTATCAGTTGGGGAAGACAAGACATAGATGATGAGAGCCCTGTTCAACGAGGTACGTGCGCCGCTATGTGGTCTGTAATTTTTAATTCACACTTCATGACCAGATGCCAATCTCGTACATTGCTGGCGAAAGGATCTCTAAGTACGCCTGGCTGTTTGCCTGTTACCAATAATTATCCCCTTTTCAACTTCCACATTACTTCGCTGCCACCACTGCACCTGATGATGTCACTGCTCAGCGATAAGACAGTGCAGAGTGTCTTATCCCAGTTCACTTGCATCATATTATGTCAGCGCTGCTTTGAGCATTTTTGCATGTTTCTGCTCTCCTCTCATGGCTCCCAAAAAGTCGCCTGCAACGCCTCCAGAATCTCCCATATTCACACCATTCCCTGGCGAACGCTTTGAGCATGTCACTTCTCACGTCAAACGGGATCCAGTGGTACCTAAACTCGTTAAACTCAAGATATGGCACCCGCGACTACCTATCTCTCTCGAGGGGATCGTTCAGAGAATATTCGTTTACACGACCGACATTTCTCCCGCGTACATGAAGCTTTTCAACAAGTATGCTGAAGAGCACTTGAATATTCATGAGGGACCAGACAGCGAGATGCTTGACTCTGGTGCGTTGGTACCCCTTTAGACGACTTCTTGACTTACCCCCTTTGCTTCAGGCGAAATTCAATTCTGTGCTGGGGATGTTGTGTTTGCCCGGGCTCTGAATGCTGCAGGTCCTATGGCAGATCGTCTGCAGCTTTTTCTAGTTCGAGCGTACGCATTGTGTTTAATTCCATCTGCATAACCTCACACTGTCATAGTGACCAGCAAATACCAGAAGATGTACTCAACAGTCTCCATGAACTACGCAAAGAGTGTCTTGGCCCCTTTGACACACGGGATCCAGTCAACGGCATGACCAGGTTGGAGAACGATGCACGCTGGGCTTCTGTACGAGGTGGACGATGCGTCTCCATGGGACTCAATGTCCAACGTCCCAAGAGCGTAGCGAACCCCGCAGCGTCAGGAAAGTCGAATGCGAACGACTCAGTCGACTGGGGCTTGAAGATAAGAGGTGAAGTCAATACTGTGTGTTCTTTCTGTTCGCAATCGTATTCTTTGACTAAATACCCAACTTCAGCAATTTACTGCCGTCGGAAACCAAATCCTAGAAGCCTTCGATCCTACCACCTACGAAATACTGAAGAGGAACGCAGAGCTGAAGAATCTCCCGCGGGTTGGAGCAGATAATAATTGTGCATTCAGTGGCGTTCAGGTGAATTTGGCATCATCTGTCAGCTGGGAATCCCGTACGTATCATGTCTGACCTTTCAAAAATCAATGCTAATCAGCGTGCAGGGGAAGGCTTGAAAAAGCAAATGAAAGATTTCGGCGGGAAACATCGGGACAAGAACGATGCTGGGGGTGGCGTCACTCTTTTCTTTGTCTACGCTGACGTCCCTCGAGCTGAAGGATACGAAGGCGGAAGATTTCACTTTCCCGAACTTGGTGGCTACGTTATCCTTGATGCGTTCCTAGTCATCGGATTCTCCGGACTGCGACATCACGGCGGGACCCCTCCCAGAGCCCCGAAGGGTGGGGAACCTGATCCGCGCCACACTCGCCTCGCTGTTGTCCTGTACCCTCCGAGAACTGTTGCCAATGGGTCTGCAGTGTATAGTCTGTTCGCTGGTGGAAGGAATGAAGTTATCCGGCATGTTCCAGAGTACGCAGACATTCAGTAAGTGCATGTACTGCTCCATCCGACTTGTATACTGATTGTTGATGAAGCGCGGAGAAGAACAAACTCCGTACCCACGTCATGACATTCGCAGAGGACGGCCCACACATCATGAGTCAAGGAAATCTCATGAATTTCATCGGACGTGGGGTCTTGCAAATGGTTACATCCCATCTGAGACAACTTCCTGATGAATGGGCAGTTGACATCGATCCCAACGCGTTCCTCCAAGCCATTACCTTCCGACCAAAAGGCACTGCTCAGGCCGATGAGCGTCAAAGCCTTGAACCATGGGCGTGGGCTCCGAGGGTTCGCAGTGAAGATTCTGCAAATATCGGTGCGTCTCTATTTGTCTCATCTAGTGATTTCGAACTCAAGGTTTATGCCAGAGCCCGCACTTCGATCTGAACGTCAGTTGGCCCACGAGCAATGGGAAACCCACTGCACTGATGTTGCCCGCTACATTCCATATCTTGCGCAATCACTGCCAGCCCTTGAGCCTCTACCGAATGCCATAGCCCCTACTCCGAACCCCACGAGACTCCCGTCAAAAAGCAAAGGTTCGTATACTACGTCAATCAGTGAAGTCTTACTGACGACTAAACAGTAGGCCAAGGTAGTCAGCAATTGACAAAAAAAGGCTATCCCAAAGGCAATAAGCGCGTCTATGACCGGTCGAGTACGTTATGACCTTGAACACTGTTTGACATTCGCTAATTCACTTTTAGCTGACGCTCGTATGACTTCCAAAGCAGTGGACAAGGCAACCAACGAAGGAATGCGTTACCTGGCGAAGAGGAAACGATCAACGATAGTCGAGGAGGACGATGATATGTCAGAGCACGAAGTTTCTGTTGTTCTGAACCATCGCAAGAAGCAAAAGGTGCGGTACGCGGGGGTCGACGGTGACGATAAAACTAAAGCTGGACGTAGGGTAACACGGAGTCAGTCGAATACAATGTACGCTGGGCGGGTTACTCGTCGGAAGACGATTCGTGGGTCCCGTTGAATGAGATGTAAGCTATTTGCAACCCATTGTCTGGCCTGATGCTACGAAACACTCAGAATCGGGACTGCGGACGAATTACTCGACATGTACAACCAAAAAGCTGGGATATCCGTGACGCAGAATGGCCATGTCTACTTCAAAGATAACATGGAACTGCCTAGATCAGACGACGACACACTGGACATGAGTCACACTCTCCTTAGGTTGGCGAGTCCGTCATTAGATGAAGAGCATTCCGAGGATTATCCGTTCGACGAAGACGAGGAGATGGAGGACACCGAATGTCTCCTCTCTACGAGTATGACAGGTAAGACTGGCATCTCTGCTCTGTATTTCTATTGAATGCTCTCAGATATCCCATTCCTACGAGACCTTACATCCCACGCAGTGCGAAAGGCCCTCCTTCATTTCGCACAGGCTTGTCGTGCCATCGAGAACCTTCCCCATGGACACCAAAGTGGATCTTTCCTACAACGATTTGCTAGCCTCCATCAGGCGTTCAACAAGGATTCCACCAAACTGTCTACGCTGGAGGACATCTATCGAATGTGGCCACAAACGAACCTTCTTGTTCAAGATACAGATATCCAGGTTGCCACTCTAGTACTCCAACGACAACTCATCATGTGGACACGCTACTTAATACGCCACTGGATCCATCATCATATTGTCGACGGCACCTCCGTTTCCCCTTGGCTGAAGGTGATCATCGGAAAGATCTCGTCTTCTGTCAATGAATGGATGAGTGTTGAGAAATCTGTTATAGAGTTCACTTCAACCGATCTCCCGTTCATCGATCCCCCACGTGTATACAAATATCATCGCAATCTCCCAACTTCACGTGGTCGGAAACTTTCTCTCGAGCAAAAGCAGTCACGCATCATCAACGACACGCTGAAGGTAGTGGAGGCTTGGTTCGGGTTGCCCGAGGGAGACTTGGCTGATGCCCAGCGTCGGTTTCTCGATATGCTCGCAGAGTCTGTGCCGGAGGCAACACTACGTGGACTCCTTCTGTTGCCCGTCATAGCAGCAGCCTACGACGACCCTCTCAATGAACTTGCGTCAACTAGGAAGCAAGGCAAAAGGCGCATCAAACGAATGGACGATAGTGATTGGAAGGATCTCAAGAACGGATGGCAAACACACCCCTTTATTCACGACCTCTCAAATCCATCCAGTTTACCTTCGCGCCTACTATCCCGCCTTCAAGAGGTTTCCGACCAGTTCATTGCTGTCAATCAAGTTCCCGTAGCTCCTCGTCGCCCTTCTGCTGGTACGCAAATCAATGGGGCACCATACCAACCAGCCACTGCACTCTTGATGGACCCGGTCGTTGAGTTCTTGCGAGAGCTATTGCCGTGGATTGACGAGGCCGAGGACCGTGACCCAAGTCAGTTGTATTCGAAAGTCTCAGAGGACCCAGACAAACGACTTCCATTCCGAGAGTGTGCACCCAGCAGGGCACATCTCTTTCAAACAGACATCTTCAAGGACCCATGTCCAACAGACATCCTACCTGTAGTTCGAAGTCTACTCATCCACCGAGGTATCACCTTCAACACGAAGAAGGTACATACCCATCCAGGTCTCTTCCGTACCCGGCAGGACTGGTTTGACTTTCGGGGAGAAGGAGGCGCAGATGATGAAGCCTTGTACTGCAATAAGGGCGCTTACGGTCAGCCAAACGCTCGATCAACTGAGAACTTCGACATCTTTTGGCGTGCCGCAGTACCGATCTCCAATTTCTTGACGGCTGAAGGGTTTCCTCCGACATTCGAGGATACGATACGTTTCCTCCGAGATGAGAAGCGTAATGGCTTTTCTCTCCCTGCGCTAGGGCCCCTTGGCACATTCCTTCTCGCCGAAGACCTGGTTTATTCCAAACTAGTGGAGATGCCTCGTGCTGAGAACTTTGCAGCCAATGTAGCAGATCTCAGCATGGGTGCCGCAGATGCGCTAGTCAAACTCAAGATCACCAAGGAGAAGGACACGAAGCAAAATATCGCTGTGGCGTTTCTTCATTTGTATCAGTGAGTTGCCGTGCTTCTTGCTTGATCGCAACTGATAGATGTGAACATATAGATATCTCGATTCAGTGTTCACTCAGGCTGAGAAAGATGTGATGATGTTCGACATCTTCATGGTGGAACATGCACTGTGCAAGATGAAACGATGCCAGCATTGGCACTCGTATTTCGATTAACGCTGTACTACAAGTATCCGGCTGTACTACAAGGATCCGGATATTACAAAAAACTATCAAGTTCGATTTAATTCCCGTGATTTCCCGTCCAACGAAGAACATCACATGTAACCGCCGGTGGTACGACCTGGTTACTCCCGCTCTGCCTTGATGCGTAGCCAGATGTCAGAATGAGGATTATGCTATATTTCTCTGTCCGTCGACTTGATTAAAGGCCCGACTATTGGTCGGAAGGTGCGGGAGGCGCCACAGCCGTCTATACCGGCGCAACATCCTACATGCAGATATGCCAGCGATACTTCCCTCTGTTTCCCGATGCCCGACGACATTCCCAAGGCTCAACTTTTCACGGTATAAAGACGCAGTCTGGCAAGTGTTGCCCACCAAGTCATGTCTGATCTGCACTGCTCTGTGGCGCTTTGCCTATGCCTGCGGCCTGTCAGCGTAAGCAGATTCCAATGCCATTTTGTGGGTCTTAACGAGATTTCTTCAGGTTCGTCAAGGCACTTGCGCCTGTACTCATCCTGAATCCCAACATCTTGGAGTCGGACTTCCCAGTCGCTGGTGCCAGGACGGCGCAGTCTACCAAAATGTTCGTGGAATGTTACTACTTTCATATTCAAAACTTAGAATCTTCGCAGATCCTGACACCCGGCGATGCAACAGCACTTTGTGCAAGGTGCCTTTCACCGTATTTTACGCACCTCTATGATGCGCCCAGCTCTGCAGCTGCTCCAGAGCCGATCCCAATTCCGCAGCAGCAGGCTTTACCACCTGCAAACACAGTGCCTCTCAGCCAACTAGGATCCCAAAACTATGCCATTGCCCGGTACAGTGCAGTCCCGCCTAACCCCAACGCGCGTCGTGACAGCGGGCAGAACCGACTCGGACACGTTGCCTCCTCCTCGAATCCGCGTGGTCCAGTCCAGACGCTCCCGATACTAAGCGCTCCCCAGGTTCCTCCTGTTGGACGCTATCCGGACACCACAGTTCGATCTGGCACTGCAAGAGTGATAGCCCGGATGGTTCGAACCGAAAAAACGTTCCACGTCATCATTTCCCCCGCCAGTCTCCAAAAGCATGCTCTCCATGCACCCGCTGTGCCAAAGATCCCTCTGCTCGTAAAACGCGCTGAACAGCTTGGATTGACGTTCACGGTAACTGTCCAGACCACTGCGACTGATCTGGTCTACAACACATTGAATGACCTTATCTGCGCTCATATGCAACAGAAAGGACTGGCGTTGACCCCCATCTCTGAGGATGTAGAGACCATTCTCGGTTCTCAGCTCTGGTTGGTGGCTCTTCCTAAACGCTCCGCCCAATCCGTTCGCAAGACTGCAAAGATGAGCGAGTGGATAGAGATCAACGAGCTCAATTTCAGAGACCTCATCATCGGCATGCAGCGCTACATTCCATATCTCGCTCAGGATTTCTCTACTCGTCCTAGTGTCAACCCGGAGAGCAACACGATCTATCCGATTATAATTGGTGAGTCCTATTTCTCCGGGAAAAGAGAGGCTCTGACGTGATTGTCAGTTCCCCGAGTAGGCAGGATATTAGGCCCGTTTGATGGCGGCGGCAGCCACTTTTGTCTCACAAAGCGCCTCTGGAGTGGCCTGGACGATGTCGACCTGGCAAATACTGGAAGCATTGTCCATTGCGTACGAAAGTGTGTCTTGGAGGTATGTAACACTGTCTGTTTTATTCAATTGCCCCACTTATTCTGATCTTTAGGATGTGGTGCTGGCTTCGTCTTCCGAAGACGTAAGTCTACCTATCCTCCCGACTTCGACCCCGAGACGTAGACTCCAGCCTGCCGTCATGCATCTCCAGATACCCGACGATATGTTTCCATTCCCCCCTACACAGCCTGGGACTCCGATCATTCCTACGTCCCCTTCTCCTCCTCCTCGTCGTCTTGCAGCTGTTGAAGGTGAACTTTCAGCAGTTGATGGACTGGAACGTGATGAGGCAGAGGCTGTGGATGCACTGCTGCTCCTGGACGATGAGCCTGATGATGAGGAAGCAGATTTGGATGACCTCACAACAATAGCGCGTCGAGGTCGCCTTGTTCATTGGGAATCTTGGTTGTCGAGGGCGGTTAATGGACCACGCCGCGGTACACCAGAGTCCCTGAGGGTGAGTGCAAGAACATCGACCGACGCTGCAGACGCTCTGTGGAAAACATGCCACTCGTTGGCCCATGGCTTGGACGTCATGTATGATTTGGATTATGCTCGTGTCAGACCTTCAAACATGACGGTGGATAATCTATCCTCCCTAGATGCATGGTTCACTGTGGGTGACGGCTATGCCACTGAAGATGGAAACCGTCTCTCTTTCGGACCTGGTGTTCTTTCTGCAGTTGTCAACGAGGCTCTCAAGCTCATGACATCCAATACCAGGTATTGGATGAGCTTAGCACCAGATTTGTACACACCATGCCATTTGCCGATAACACCTTCCACCGATGACCTGGCGTACTATCGCACATGTGGGCTCTTGATCCAGCTGATCATTCGCTGGGGGGAAAGCATTCTACCAGTCTCCCCTTTTATTCTTCTTTACCTGATAAAAGGTTCACTCAGAGATGCCATCGATTACGACGTTCTTGAATCACTCGACGAAGAACTTTTCGACCGCTTTGTCAACGCATGGCCTTCAAGGCTGGATCCGTTGGACAGCCCCTTGGTTGCTGGCTCTCTGCCTGCTATCACTGCAGCGTCTTGGCTCAACATAGCCTCGGTATGTTCTTTCGTCAATTTACGAGAATCATTCTGACTATGGATTTAGATTGAGGAGTTTCGTGATTACAGCGAGGAACAGATGTCCGAAGTTGGTGAACACGTTCGCAACGCGCTTTTCCTGGGTGGTCTACCCAACGATGCATACAAGTGTTGCATCGACGCTATCAAGGACGGGTTTGACTTGAGCATAGACCAGAATATCTTGTCGATGGTCAGTCAATGTCTAATTCTAAATCATGACCGGTAATAACTGAATGAATTTGTAGACATTGGACTGCGAAGCGGACCCGCAGAACGTCACACAGGTCTTCAGCTCAACCCGAGTACTACAAGGCATGGTTCAGTGTCGACGCTTATTGACATTAGACCGATTCCAAGATATCTGGGAGCACATTTCGAGAAACGATGCAAATCCAGAAAAGTTGGCCAAGGAGGAGAGATTCTTGAGAAGCCTACGCCGTTGGCTGAGACAAGACCAAAGTCGATTGGCTCGTACTTTAGCATCGATAACTGGAAGTCCCTATTTCGATCCGTTTTCTACAATACGCGTAAGCTGTCTTTTGTATTTCTTCGTTGTTTTGCCGCTAATTTATTTCAAGTTCAAATTCATCGACCCGCAGAACACTGCCTACCTTGACCCAGCTGCTGCTGTAAGCGGGATCCATGTTCATGCATGCGAGAAATCAGTGGACGTAGTTGTCGACACACCAGGATGGGATGCTATTATGAACTCGCATTGGCGAATAATTGATGAGAACTACTTTCCGGCCTTTGAGGCCAATTTCAACCAGGAGGTGGCGGGGTTCCAGGGCGGCTAATTGATATATATTCGTTTTCTTGTTCTTGTACATGCTAGTTCATTGTACCCAAAATCGCATGAGCTCTACTCAGAGCCTTTCCCCAAACATCAACGCGTGACGCATCATCAGTAGCATGTCGATGGGGCAATGCTTCAAGATATCCGTCCAACGCCTCGATTTCCCCAGCCGAAAATGGGCAGCGTACATCGGGAACATTGACATGAGCAAGTCGATGGGGGTGGTTTGCTTGCAACGGATTTTCATCTTCTTCCTGAGCGTTATGGGCAGCGTGATGTTGACGAAAGCTAGTGGTATCCAAGTCCTGCCAGTCAACACCATATCCCGCCAGTTCTTCGTCAGTCAATGACACTGGATCTTCAGACAAAATTGGAGCAAGACGACCTCGAACACCTTGAGTTACCATCCCATGTGTATACTTCTGAATGGGACTGCGATGAGGCTCAGTTCGACTGCTGATAACATGGTGGTTCCATGCAACTGCCCAACGTGCTGCATCTACGTTGATGTCTTCCAAGAAGACAAAATGGAGAAGCCAGATATGAGCATCGAGTTCGGCGTTGAACTGACCCGCCACTTCGAGACGTCGAAATAGGTCCTTCCATTTGCATCCAAACCCTACAGACAAATATTCATTAGCTACAGAGTTGCTATTACATGGCGTCATCGAAACCTTTTGTTACATCCAACCACAGCCTCTCTATGCGTATGTTATGTACAGATCTACAAATAGTCAGTCTTCAAGTCTGGTATCAGTACTATTCACACATACCGTCCAAAAATGTATGAGCCTCTGCCTTCGCCTTGAACCAACTCCATTTCTCTGGCTACATAGAGATTTTCGGTGCCATGGTCTCCTCGAAGTCGGCTCGGATAGCCATATTCTGCGACAATATCTTGAAACAGATTGAGTACTGTTGCCGCTCGGTTGTTGTTACTGGCACGCATGCCTACGACGAGCCGTGAGAACCCATCGACGAATCCATGGAAAACTATTTTCCACCGGATGAGACCTGGACGAAGGATGTTAGTGACCTGGGTTGAATAGGGAGGGATAGGTCATCTCACCGTGCTGGCCATCATGATGCCATAGGCTATTTGGTCCAGGTACTGAATAGATCTGTCGTGTAATACGACGAGGGGCGAAGGTTCGAGTCGAAGGTCCAAGAACCCTTGCATATGCATCAAGAATACGTTGGCGGGGAACGCGCTCTCCAAGAGACATCAAATATCCATCTATCATCCTCCGACCAAAGGAGGGAAACTGGTGATATGCCTGGAGGATATGTTGATCCAGCTCAGTATCGCTGAGCGCAGAGAGATCAGAGGATCTTCCGGGATAGTATGTAATGATGGGAGTACCATCGACTAGAGTGCTGCGCTCGGAGACAGCAGGGCCTGGCATTGAGATCCCATACTCGATTCGACGACGACGAATGGTTCGTGCATCACAGTTAAAACGTAATGCGATTTCTGGATTAGTCGTCCTATCTTGAGCCAAAATCGTAAGCTGCTCCTGCGGAATATGAAGAGCAGGGCGTCCTGGCCGACCGGTCCGAATGTACTGCCTCTCGTAGCTACCAGCAGACGTACTGGCAGGATCAGCGGAGAGGGATATTGCATCGTCCAAGTTGGCGATCATGTCGGTGACGCTGGTACACATAGTATTATAGGTTGCCTGATTAATCGCTTGAGACGTCTACATGAATTCTCCTTAGTAGCTGGAGGTCTTTGATGCATGAAATTACTCACGTATGCATGTTCAATGTGGGGTCTGAAGTCTTCGCAGGCTCGTCGCTGCTGAAGAATCAGACGAGAGTCACCAACTTGTCTACTGACGACCTCATGCACTCGGCCGCAAAGAGCCTGGAATGCAATGCAGACATTGTCTGCAATAATCGCTAGTGATTCGAGGGGTGCGTTCGAACTCATGAGAATTGGAGTTAAAATCAACTTGAACTACCTACTTTATATCACTTGCTGAAGGCCGCTGTGAAAAACCAACCTCTCTTTCTGACATGCTTTCCGCGGTTATTAAAACGGCCTCACCCGAGGAAAACGCCAACAGAATGTTGCCACACCTAAAATGAAGACACATTTTTCCGAGGGATTCTGAAGATTAAAGACATCCGCGGCTCTGAGAATGCAGAACACGTCTCACCAGTAACCCTAGAAGGTCTTTGGAAGGTTATCTAAAAGCCTCGTCCCCGACTACTTAACCGGCTACACGGACCGCAACGAACGACTATTCGCTGGCAGCACTCTGATACTCATAATACTTTAAACGGTACTACATCAATCTCATCGCGTGTGGTTCGTTAGCCTTTGCGACGGTCGAACTGAAACGACTGACTGTACTTTTACAGCATGGCAAGGCGCAATGGTGAACGAGTTCTCCCGAATTGAGGTACACTTTGTCCATAACTGAGGATTTGTAGGTCCGAGGCTGCTAGCATTGATAAGGTATGTGTTTTCGCTGTCTATCTATGTATCGCTCAGAGTGTTAATTTATGGCAAGATGATGCACGCCCTTGACTATGACCGCGCATTGGGTGAGCTGTTGGAGCTTAATGATACAATTCGAGCGTTCATCGCTCGTGAGTCCCCTTCGAATTTGCAGTTATGCTCGATATTGAATTTCAACGGACCTTGAGGCTCTCGGCGAGCTAGAGAACATTCTCATCGTTGCAACAGCTGATCACTGACATGGCTTCGTACGTCCTTGTCAACTTTCCACTTGACTTAAATGCTAATGCCAACGCCTTAGGACGTCTACGGCTCCGCTGATACAAATACCTTTACGCTCAGAAAAAGATAGTACCAAAGATGACGCTGGTGATTCAAGATTTTGTGCAAGTGCATAACCCTGCCAGTCGGAGTAAACGAAAAATCCGGACTGAGCGGTTACACTGTCGACGCCAACTCACTTCCTAACAACGATACCCTAATCATTGGCGCACAAGGACCAAACTTCCCCGTCAACTGGGAGCCACGCAGTAAGTACCCTCATAAATATACGTAGCGGAAAGTCTAACATTCTCTCCAGGCTGGAACGCCCGCTTTCCCTGACCAGTAAGTTTACATATCTCACTCCCAGTGCTCCCCTTTCTAATATGGCTCCCTAGTCGTGAAGGCTTCAGGACGGTGGACCCTGCGCAGCCGCGACTGAAGGCGAAGACTGATCCAACGCCGAAGACCAACCCGACGGTTTCGTCGTCTGTGCGTCTTCCCCTCATCTCGTTCGTTTCTCCCCGCGCCTAACCGCATCTCATTTTCAGCCGGAAACATTCCCGTCTCAGACGACCAAGGCGTCCACTCTCTCACCAACGTCTCTGTCTTCGTGAGCGGCCCAGGATCCGAAAAGTTCCGTCGTGTCTGTAAGTCGACTTGATTTCTCCCTCACGTACGGGCTCAGCTAATGATGTATGGCGTAGACAACAGCATTGACATCTTCAAAATCGCCGATGCATTGGCGTTGGGACATAAAGTCGTTGGATGGTTTGTTGCTGCTTGAGTGCTTGACTTGAATGATCTACTTCCGAGTCGAGGTGGATCATATGCTATTGCTGAATACAGAGCACATGTCTTTGTGAAGGAAAGGATGTGAATTGTGATGATCTCCATGACTGGCGAGCTGAAGGAGCCTATGCAAAAGGCGCAGAAGCTATTCTTCGCAGACATTTGGCAGTGCATCAAGAGTGAATCATTGCTTGTTGATGTCTTTGAGATGGTTTGCTAAGACGAGAAGAGTGGTGACGGTGAAGAAGGATAGAAAGACTGCAAGCTAGGGAGCAGGATCGGAAGCGTCGCAAACAGCTGAGATAGGTGCGGCGAGAACGCATACTGGTAAGGTGAGTAACTGAGCAGCTACATCCAGTCAGTATACTTCGATGCTCACACTGCAGGGCCTGTATGTGTGACGCTGTCGGTGTGCACCTCCTTCGGACCTTTGGATTACACGCTGTCGGCCACTCTCAAAATCCAGCTTCTGTATTGCAACTCCAGATCTTTCTCGCAGGTTCTACCACGACACACCATTGATGCCTTCCACAGCCTCCACCTGGGGACTACGCTTGGTAGATTTGTACGGATACATAATTGACGAAGACGATGCAATTTCCATGGACATCAGCACATGGTCCAGGGCCCGCCTGATAGCCCGTATAGAGCAACAAGGGCGGCTATACGAGTATAGATAGACATTCATGAATGTGGGCGAGTGCATAATCAAACGGATCTGGTTGATTTTTTCCTAGTTTCTACCATGGATAGGTACACCCTAAAGGATTGTGTAGCGAATTCAATGAATGAAGGCAATGGCACCTACCTTCACGCCTCGTCCCTAGTAATCATCAACGATCATATCGTCCTCACCCCGGATTCCGGACACCAACAAGATCAGTATGACGATAGGGCGGGGTGTATTCACTTCTACAGATCGCATCTCTGGCTCCGAGACGTGACCCATAGGCCCACGAGGATCCTACAGTGTTCGTAGATCAGAGGGTGACATTTTCAGTCTGTATATAATCACTTACAGCGTTTCGTGTATAAGGGTGGTACCGTCGGGAGCACCTGATGGCCCGACGATCAGAGCGAACAGGACCACAGGATTCTTTGAGTGTATATGGCGGCATTTTGTGATATGTATCAGAAGCTGGGTGGTGGTTACGAATGATAGATCGTAAAGCTTATTCCGTTCTTATGTGATTTAGCGCAGCAATTATAAACTAAATGACAACACAAACAGATGGGCGTGAACGAGAATTGGTATAGCACAACGATCCATTACTCGATATTTTGGCGCCACACGCCACAAATGTGTGTAGATATCGGAAGAGGCACGTGACAGTCTATGTCAGCAGCTATCCATGGCGTTTTGCTGTGATACTAGGCTTGTTAGCTCAGCTGTAAAGTGGTCTGCGTCTTAGGCTTCGCAGGATAAGGGCGAGGGTTCAAGTCCGCGTAGTAGTAGTATTTTCTTTTTACCTCGCCTAAATTTTGCTGAACTTAGGTGACCGCACTGCGATACAACTGCGCGTAGGATAACACACGGGCATATGGTAACAATAATGGTGTAATGTTACAGTGATAGTGCAAAAGTGTTAAGCAAGACGCGTAGTGATAGCGCACGTGGCGAATTGATAGCGCACATGGCGAATTGATAGTGGTAAAAAAACAATTCTAAGTCTAATACAGAGTGCTAATAATTTTGTCCGGCGGGGACCTTCATATACAGGCGTACCTGTGCCATAGCATTGTACCCGCATTGTACGCCACTGGGTTTGAGGACTGTTAAGGACATGGAGATTACGCCTCAACATTTGAATCGTCCAGCCAGCGGCTATCAGATATCAAACCAGGAATCTCCCTTATTCGTGCACCGTACGTAGCGTATACGTGAGATGCCATGGTGCGATTAAACGTGTCCAAGAACATAGCCAACCTTTCACATGAAACATATGATCTGTATTGCATAGACCGTTTCCGAAGGTGCGCCGTGTATGATAGCCTGGTGTCCGTGAGCACAGGGCAAAAAGAAGGTGAAACATGCACACGATACTTCTTTTCCATCGCCTTCTTCATCCTCATTTACTACACATCGTTCGTCAGATTTTAGTAGTTGATTGGAATACAACGAGAGCCTGCACCCAAAGTCGACGGGATATATAGCGCTCGTCAGGAGTTGGAGGCCAGACCTCAATCTGCTGTGAGATATGTGGCGAGAACGAGATGAAAAACGATTGTCTCATACGCAATTGCTGCTGTTCGAGAATGGGGCCGTCTGTTCTAAATGAGTTAATTAATTGGGCAGACAATTGTATGAGAACAGTGACCAGCTCATCTATGTTTATTGTACGCGCAGTTAGCACGGAGTCAAGACATACAAGAGGTCGAGGGGATACACGGCTCGCGGTCCGCCTTGCCGATCACAGTCCAAACCACCACCATCAACTGACAACAACCAGGTATGGATTCAGGTGTATCGTTATCCTTCTTCGACTCTGACACGCGCGATATTTACAAGTGCGGAAGAATGGCAGGAACATTACCCCCTGAGCTCATCAGCTACATCTTCAGCTTCTTATTGAACGACAAGCGCACCCTTGTCGCTACTGCCACTGTTTGCCGCGCCTGGACATTTCCGAGCGAATGCGCCTTGGTTCATCACACTTGCATCTCCCCAGCCGTTCTTTTTGGCCGCAATAGGGACGATCCAGAGCTGACATCGCTCTGGGAGCAAGGCTTTCCAAACCCTTCGAATTTCCTCATCCATGAATTCGTCAATCTCATCGCAAAATATCCCGTCCTGGCCAAACACGTGAGAGTGTTAACAATTCGGACTGCCAATCCTTTGGATGAATCCTTCTGTCCAAACATCGTCTATCTGCTTTCGTTGCTCTCGGGATTGACACACCTGACGCTAGAAGTGCTAGATGACCCGAAGGATGTACAACGGTATAGAGCTATTGTAGCCAGCATTATGGATTCCTTCCAGGGCCATCCTCGTCTTTGCGATGTCCAAGTGTATATGAATCACATCTGGCCGGACCTTTTCATGCTCTTCGTAGGCACCAACATCAGACGACTCACACTTGTAGAAGATGATCCCTCCTTGAAGTGGTCGGATTCTCATGCTCCTCCTTGGAATTCCATCCTACTCTCCATCCAGGAACTGCATCTGTCACTCTCTGACAACTCACTTCTATCGTTCTGCGACTCGGATCTCCTTCGACATGCAATGCCGCATTTGAAGAGTTTACATTTCACGTTGCTCGTGGATGAGGAGGTTTCCATGCTTAACAGCGTGCTTGCTAGACCCAATGCGATCCCGCTCTCTGTTAAATCTCTTACCATCACGATGGGATGTCAGTAATGATTTTAGTTCAATCCATGTTCACCGCACTGAACCCGACATTTTGCAGCAGACCCACACGAGTTCCCAGTACTAGACCTTCGCAAAGTGTCCGTGGAGCATCTTTGTCTTGACTGTGCGGGTGTTTGGGTTCGTTGGTGTATGAAGGCACTTGACCTCCTCCCCCCTTCACATCCAGTCAAGAAGATTACCCTAGCGTTCGAGTCTCCTAGAGTTCATCCGGATCAGTTTCAAGACCTCGACGCCGTTATTTCTAGGCTAGATGTGTACGAGGTGGATTTTATTCCCAAAAAGAGTCGCGCCGGATTGCAACACGACGGGAACTAGTGTTGCCGTGAGCTGAGCCTGAGCTGAGCTGAGCTTTGATCGACATGTTGGCTCGTGATGGCTCAGCTCATGATGGCTCACGGCTCATTGATGGCTCACACTCTCCTCACAGTTCGTTCTCACTAGTAGGACAACCTCGCGGCCTTCTATGTCTGTAAATTTCTAGGATATACTTAGTTAAACCTCTGACAATGTATCCCGGTCAATTCTACACCTATAACCAAGAGGAATAGCAGTGCCGGATGACTTGACAATCCTGGCATAGATTAAGTGAGGTGGGACACTCTGAATTGAGCCAAAATAGTATTGTATGACCTATATTTACGATTGAGAGCAACTTCTAAATGTTACCCTTCAACAACCTTCGAGATATACACTGCTGACCTATTTACGACGCCACGACCGCCCCATCAGCGAGCCATCAATGAGCTGCCCTTAAAAGGCAATGAGCTGAGCTGAGCCGCGGCTCACACTGAGCCAACTCACGCTCACGGCAACACTAACGGGAACTCTTCATTGAAGGGGGCGATACGGGCAGCATTTCCTTCGCTAGAGAGGAAGGGAGTCCTGCGTTTGTGACACGGTTCTCTTTACCTTTGCCTCTACATTGTTCCCCGCAAGCATATCCTACAGATCTGTTCGATAGCCGCCAGGATCACTTCTTCACGCCACACTCGTGGGTAAAAACAATCATTCCGTCGGCCTGATATAACAGAAAGGTTTGCGTGGAACTTGGACTCAACGTGGCGTAAGTAGTATGCGAATTCATGTTCACTGAATTGGTTTACCTGAAACATGGTCGCATGAGTAGAAAGTTGCGCTGTCCATGATCTACACGGATATTTCCGCAGACCCTTGATCGGCAGCGTAGCATCCGTCCGTTCCGAAGAAATCCAATTCTCGGACAAACGTTGGATTCTTTTCTATTCTTTTGACTTTCTTTCTTACCACGACGAGCGAGACCAACAAGCGGCACGTTGATAAACGGCGGACTCTGCTTCGCACCTCGTCAACGTGCGCCGTGACTGTCAACGACGATGAATACCGTTGCTAGGTATATCTTGTTCATGCTGGGAGTAGTGGTGCGTCCTTCCTGTTTGCGCCTGGAGTCCTTCACCGATGTCTGTATAGGTCTCTATGCACTACATACTATCCTTTTCGTATGAGGAATATGGCCGTCTTACCTCCCTGGGCAACATCTCCGCCAGCTGGCGTGGACCCAACGTTGATTCCCCGTCGTTACTGGTGGACATTCCTACCACACACTTCTCACCGTACTACAACTCTTCTGCTGTCCACGGCAAACGTGCTAATGCCGTACTCGTCATCCTTGCGCGAAACTCCGACACCGACAACACCGTGCGTAGCATCCGTGAGATCGAAGAACGATTCAACAAGCAGTTCGACTATCCATACGTGCTGCTGAATGAGGTCGAGTTCACGAAGGAGTTCAAGGAGTGCGTGTTTGTCTTGGATTGGGTCTGGCACTGATTTCTTTTTTTGGATAGGCGTGTCTCCGTTCTTACTTCGGCGAAAATGGAATTCGGGCTTATACCTACTGAGCACTGGTACCAGCCGGACTGGATAGATGAAGAGAGGGCGACGAAGGCTAGGGACCAAATGGTCGCTGAAGATGTCATTTACGGAGGTGAGAAATGCCTAAGCTTCGGGTATCTGGGCCTTTCTTCTTGGCCCCCCGTGTCTTATGGCAATACTGATATATCACCTTCCAGGCAGCGTGTCGTAGGTTCTGTCTTCCTCTTGGACAGACGGACGGTTGACGTCTTGATAGGTACCGCAATATGTGTCGCTTCAACTCGGGTTTCTTTTTCAAGCACCCGCTTTTGCAGCCTTACCGATGGTATTGGCGGATAGAGTGAGTGCGCAGTTGTCCGCGGAGGTAGCTTCCGTGTTGACGCATGCGCAGACCGGATGTTCATTTCCATTGCGAAATGAAATTTGACCCATTCGTGTATATGGAGGAGAACAACAAAGCGTACGGGTTCACTATTACGATGTACGAATTCGAGCGGACGATCGAAACGCTCTGGGGACATGTCAAGGATTTCATCAAGCTGCATCCTGAACATGTGGCTGAAGGCAATGCCATGAACTTCCAGAGCGACAATGGCGGGGATACATATAATCTGTGTCACTGTGAGCTCTTCGTTTTCGTTCTCGCTTCGAAGCTGACAATGGTACAGTCTGGTCGAACTTTGAGATCGCAGACATGGATTTCTGGCGGTCCCCTGCTTATCAAGACTTTTTCAACTACCTGGATGCGCAAGGCGGCTTCTACTACGAGCGATGGGGTGATGCACCCGTGCATTCGATCGCTGCGAATATTTTCCTCAAAAAGGAGCAGATTGTGTTCTTTGATCAGATTGGGTACGAGCATAACCCGTACACACATTGTCCGCGGGATAAGGTGGCATGGAAGTTGGGCAAGTGCTCTTGCGACCAGGCGAGGAGCTTTGACTATGATGGGTATTCATGTCTGAAGAAGTGGGATCGATTGATGGAATAGGTGGCGACGAGGGAGTAATGGACGGATTCCATATAGAAGGCGGGTGCTAGCACGTCGCGAGGAGGAGACAGACAAGGTTTCTGTTAAGTATGGTGCTCATCTATGTCCACGTATATACTTTGCAAACACTGCTATTGGTATCATGATGCGAAAGTGCCGACTGCTTCGACGCGGGGTATGCTGGCCGGCGTGTATATGCATACAAGGCCGCCAAAGGAATTATTTCGCTGGGCTCTTGGCGAATGTGGCGTACCCGGGCCGATTGAATTAATCCGTTCACGTGGCGACCCCATCTGTTTGACCACCACCACCACCACCACGTCTCCTCCTTGCTAATAATTATGGCGCCTCACCGCAGGCTGGTGGGACAGCCTTTGCTGTACGCTGTCTCCATCTTTGCGAGCGTAGGCATGTTTCTGGTGCGTTCATTTGCAGGAATTTCCGTGCCCAACTGACCATTCTGTAGTTTGGTTATGACCAAGGGTAAGCGCGCCCGTAGACTCCAGGCAGATAACGTATTGACGGAAAGGCTTCAGCGTTATGTCGGGCATAATTACTGGACCACATTTCGTCGACTATTTCGGGAGGCCGGGACCCATAGAGCTTGGCAGCATGGTCGCCGTGTTGGAAGTGGGGGCGTTTGGTGCGTCTGTTGTTCGTTCTGCGCGACCACAATACTCACATGAGCGAACAGTAACGTCGGTGGCCGCTGGGCGAGTAGGCGATATCATTGGACGCAAAGGAACGCTATTCATCGGGGCTGTGGTGTTCACCATAGGCGGGGCCATCCAAACTTTTACGACGGGATTCGCTGTTATGGTCGTCGGACGCTTCATTAGTGGCTTCGGTGTCGGCCTTTTATCGTGCGTCGCCCAGCTGCGTCCCTTTGCGATTCCCTAACGTCGCAACCACAGAACTATCGTACCCATATACCAAAGCGAAATATCTCCACCAAATCATGTACGTCTCCATTCATTCCCCTCCGCAGACCTTCTGACAAGGCGCCAGAGAGGCGCGCTCGCCTGCGCTGAATTTACCGGAAACATCTTTGGATACTCGTTCTCCGTTGTACGTCCCCGCTCTGTTGCTCGTGTGCCCAGCTCATACTTTCCAGTGGACAGACTACTTTTGCTCCTTCATCGACTCAAACATGTCATGGCGACTGCCTCTCTTCATTCAATGTGTGATAGGCGCCATACTTGCTGGAGGGGCTTTGATTATGCCGGAAAGCCCTAGGTCTGTCTTCCCTCCCTCTGACTGATGACAGCGGTTAACCTCAACTAGGTGGCTCATTGATACAGACAAAGATGAACAGGGACTCCGAATACTGGCGGACCTACATGGAGGTGACATCGACAATCCTATCGCTAGAGCAGAGTTTAGGGAGATCAAGGACAAGGTTATGTCAGAGGTACGCTTGCCAGTTCTTTTTCGCTCCACTGTCCTGGAACAATGCCCAGCGTCAATCTGGAGAAGGGCGGTCTTACGGTATGATGTGGAAAAAGTACAAGCAGCGCGTACTACTGGCCATGTCGTCGCAGGCGTTCGCACAACTGGTAATCCTCTTCGTGCCTGTGTTTATTCTTTGGCTGATCAATGTGATAGAATGGGATCAACGTCATCTCATACTACGCTCGTACGTTGTCCTTCCCTTCGTATTTGCCTCCACTTATGCTTTCCAGCTCGTGTGTTCGAATCAGCCGGATGGTTAGGACGTGATGCCATCCTCATGACAGGGATCAACTCCCTCATCTATCTCGCTTCCACACTCCCTCCATGGTATCTGGTCGACCGATGGGGTCGGCGACCTATCCTCATGTCGGGAGCCGTTGTGATGTGCATAGCACTCTGCGCTACTGGCTACTGGATGTACCTGGATGTGCCAGCTACCCCGAACGCGGTGGTGGTATGTGTCATCATATTCAACGCGGCGTTTGGATACAGCTGGGGACCGCTGCCGTGGTTGTACCCACCCGAGATCATGCCTCTGAGCGTACGCGCCAAAGGCGTGTCGATCTCAACGGCGACAAACTGGGCATTCAACACGCTGGTCGGAGAGATTACGCCGTATCTGCAGGAAGTCATTGAGTGGAGGCTGTACTTTATGCATGGCTTCTTTTGCGCGTGCAGTTTCATTCTCGGTGAGTTTATGGCCTGCGTGTCCCTCATTGTCTAACGATCTCCTAGTCTACTTCTTGTATCCCGAGACGAAGGGTGTTCCACTGGAGGAGATGGATGCCGTATTCGGAGAAGGTGAATATTTGTCTCTGCTCTCGTTGCAACTGTGCTCATGTCACGTAGACGATGGCGAGACTAAGGGCTACGCGGTGGTACCGAATTCAGCGTCCGGGCTACCCAGCTCGTCGGCGCTGTCGCCTACGGCTGCATACCCGCCTGTACCAAATTCATCGGGGATCACGAAAAGTGCGAGCAGCTCTTGGCTGTCTCGTATGTTCAACCGGAACACATCGCGTTCGAATGTAGGGTATGGGCAGCTTGAAGAGGAGCAACCGTTGAGACGGACCAGGGAAGACGATGAGCAAGATGAGCGATTCGCGGTTGCGGCTGATGAGGAGTTTGAGATGTTAGAGAGTGGGGTGGGGCGGTCGAGTCCTGCGTTTGGGGCGCGATAAAATGTATCATATTTATGGGTATCTACAGTACTATACTACCTGACTTAAAGGAGGACCAATACTAGAAATCAGACACAACAGCCTTGTTGGTAATATGGTGGTATGGTACGGTAAGATAGGTGGTGCGTGATGCACGGAGCACAGATCAAAATTGGCTAGCTAAAGGCATGATCTTGGTGCCTAATGTGTGGCGCGCGGAAAAGCGTCTTGTTCCTGTGTGCTTTCTCATAACCTCTTAATTTGATACTACCCTCGAAGAGAACATGTATCCGTACCGTATCTACTAAGCACATTCGTTCAATTCAGTGAACAAAGTTACACCATCTTAGGTCCCATTGGTATCACCATGGTAGGAAGTTAGTAACTGAATTTCCTTCCTATCCCGATGCCCCGAATTTAGCAACTCCTCCGTTCAGCCCTCTAACATGAGACCTTCGCAATGTCTCTCCATGGGGCATCTCTATTTCGACATTGAAACTGCCATGGTCTTGGAAATGGTGGAGGCATGCATTTGACCTCCTTCCCGCTTCACACCTCGTGAAGAAGATTTCCCTGGGGTTCGACCTTCGTGATATATCGATGTTAAACCAAGAGAACTGCGCGTGCTTGACGCAGCGATTTGTAGGATGGGCGTGGACAATGTAAGGACAGAATTAAAAAGCAAACACATCATAAATCAGAACACCCTTCCTGTCAAGCAGAGGGAATGCAGCACGTATCTGATCTGGCGATGCATAGTTCTCCTCGGATGGCAATGGAGAAACAAAGTCCACTTCGCCCTCCATAGACATATCATACAGCCCGTTGTCGCCGGTCAGCTCGCTTGTATTACTCAGTGGCAGGCTAACGCCCAGGAAAGAGCCTTTACGCGCTACTGCGGTATTGATTCTAGTCAAATCATCCTGTCGATGACACCCAAGCCGATACTGATCGCGAGAAGATCTGGAGCGCAGCGCAGCGCTGAGCGGCGAGCGAACTTGAAGCGAAAGAGTGGAACTTGCCGACGCCGCTGCCGGTGACGTGAAGATCTTTATTAATTATGCCGGACCACTGCCGCTCCCGCCCCTGAACGCGGTGAAGCACTAGTAAACGACGTTAGTGTGCTCTGTCTCTGACCACCATCTCCTCGACCATCTCTGCCATCCATTCCAACATTATTGCATCGCTGACTTGTCGTCTACGCGCCATCTTGCGTTCTTCGTCTCTCTTCCCGAATCCTAGCCTCACCTGAACCAAGAAATATCTACGCATCTGGTAACGCAATAAACGAACGGCAGATTCGTTCACTTACAGAATCTGTTACAGTCGTTATGTCCTCAGCACCTTCTTCGGAATCCCTTCTCGTGGCCGCCACACTTGGCTTCGACCAACTCTTCGCCAACAATGTAATAGACGCTAAAAAGGTCTTCGAATCTCATATCACAGCGAACGACGACAAGAAGGAAAAGGAAAGCGTTGCGTTCCATCAGCTGGGATTAGGCGTGTGCGTCTTCTTAGAGGCGGCGCTGGGAATGGAGGTACGTGCCATTACAGCTGTCATGACGCGAACATTACTCACTCATTTCAGAGCGCAAAGATGGAAGAGGCGGCCAAGATTCTAAGCGAAGCCGTAACCTCCTCCTCAGCCGCCCTCAAGTCTTCCAAATCCAAAAATGGCCTCGAATACGAGATCCTGAACGCGGACGCCGTCGTACTTCATGGACTCACCAACGCACTCAGTGAGAGCTATATGGGCTATCTCCAGTGCATGTACTCGCTAAACAGCGCCCACGGAAAGTTTACCAAGTAAGTACTTTTCTTCTACCATTGCAAAATGTCCTCATCCGCCCCAGATTATACAAAACGGTCTTCCCGAACGGATTGGAAGGCCACAAGACTCCCAGCGCAACGCCTTCTGTGTCAAGAAAGTCGTCCAATCCTAGTATCAACTCTACAGCATCGGCTTCTACTGTCAGCAAGAGCGGTAGCCTCTTTTCTCGATGGACAGGCGGTTCAACTCTCACTGTTCCTTCTACCACCCCGCCAGAAGGCCCAGTAGGAGATATGATTATCGCAGGAACCGCCTTCGGATTCGGTCTATTCAACCTCGTTTTCTCCCTCCTCCCGAAGGGCGTCCAATCTGTCGTTGGTTTCTTTGGCTTCAAGCACGACAGGAGGCTCGCGCTGGAAGCTCTGGCGGTGGCTGCTGCCAAACGGGACGTGCACAGTGTCTTTTCGGGTTTGGTGTTGATGACTTACTACGGCGTTGTGCTGTTGTTATCGGGCTGGCAGGCGGACGAGGAGGCGATCATCAGGCGCTATAGCGGAATCGTCGAGCGCGTTCAAGGTCGTTATCCGACTGGAACGCTCTGGGTGCTGAACCGGGCGAAGATTCTTCGTATGTCGGGGAAGAGCAAGCAGGCCATCGAAGTGCTTCAGGAAGGGTTGAAAGTCAAGACAGACTTTCGTCAGGCGGATACATTGCTTGTGTTCGAGTTGGCTTGGACGCTGTTGGCGGAGCGGAGGTACGAGGAAGCTGCGAAGATGTTTTTGAAAATGACGGAGCTGAACACATGGAGTCATGCGACGTATTTCTTCCTGGCTGCAGGAAGTCATATGTCTTTGGGCGATGATGAACGTGCGAGGGAGCTCTGGGAGAGGTTACCAGACCTGGTGGACAAGGGCAAGAAGATGGGCGGGAAAGACCTGCCGGTCGAAGTTTTGATAAGGAAGAAACGTGAGTGACCTGTCCTTCATTGTCATCTATGCTTACACTTTGTAGTTGAATTCTATAGGGAAAAGGCCACGAGGAGGGGAGAGTCAGATGTGCTCAAGGTTATCAAAATCAATCCGGCGGAGGAAATGGCAGTTTGTGAGTGATCTGTTTTGCTTTGATTACCGGAACGCTAATGCGATTGGCGTAGTCTGGAATACTCATGCTCGTATCGAGAAAACAGTGGCAGACGCTCATTTGCAAGAATGGGCAGCCATGACGCCCAAACCTACCATCGAATGTGCTTACATCGACGCGCTCCCTCCACTATCTGCGAGCGCTGAGCCCGCATCGTCTCTTCCCGACCTCGATACTCCCGACGAGCTTGCGTTGCGCTCGCTTCTAATGGGCGTCGTTCTACGGACTGTGGGCGAATTCAAAGCATCAATCGCATATCTGCGTGATGCTTCTGGCACGACGAACGTGAAGACCAGTACATGGGTAACTGGCGTGGCTCTCTTTGAAGAGGCGGTTGCGGAGCTGATGCAACTGGATGCTGAAGATGGGGATGACATGAAACGATGGGAGAAGGTGCTGAAGGAGGCGAATGAGAAATTGGACAGGGCGATGGCGGTGTCGGGGTCTGCGACGGACTTATCGAGTCGGTTGGATTCGAGGGTTGCGATGTTGAAGGATGAGATTTCGTTGAAGAGAGATAAATTAGGTCTTGTATAGATTATTGGAAATTTGTAGTTTCTTAATACGCAGGATTTGTAGCGATTACGGCATTGTAGGAGCATAGATTCGCTATGAACTGTTACATACGCTATGAGATATGGACCTGATTAGAGCAAACGACTATTGAATATGCAACGCCACGATAAGCGCTGATCGGCAACGTAATGCACGTTGATGGAGGTTGTTTTGTATTCTTTTGGACGTTGTACACGTTGTCCTCTACCGTCATGTCTTTGGATACGCGTCGTGCAACAAGGTACTGGCCTAGATGGCCAGATATGGATTTTCTTCGAAAGTATCATCTTGTCAAGGCTTACGATGTTTATATGTTCTATATTTATCTACCTATCACCAAAATTTCTAGCAACATCGTTAAATACGTCTGGAATGGTACGTCCTATGCCTGAAATACACGCTTTTTAATCAACCTCATCGTTTTCAATAAGCCACTCTAGCGAAACACTACTTTGTCAAAGTCTTCGACGCTCGCCGCCCCGTAGACACCGACATAGCCACAATGAACTTTGTTCGTGCCCACACCAAGATACCTGTTCCCCGTCCCTGCTTTCACTTCCGGTGGCTTTTTAGGCGCTATCTCGTCATGGAAAGGGTACCGGGCACAGATCTATCGGACGTCTGGCCTACTCTGTCTACAGAGGAGAGGGCGGATATATCTCGTCAGCTCAAGGTCTATTTCGATGACTTGCGCTCCATTCCCCCTCCCGCGTCTCCTGCTATCTGCTCCGTACTTGGTGGCGCCTTTGTATGTGCCCGTCTCCACCGAGACCTCGAATGGTGCGGGCCCTACAGGGATCAAGCGCACTTGTATCACCATATGCGTTATGGACGTCCACTAGATCATTTCGATAGTACAGTGCAGACCTTGCACAGTACAACATACCCTCTCGTCTTCACACATAACGACTTTGCTGTCCACAATGTGATGGTACAGCGCCACACGGAAGGATGGAAAGTGACCGGCATTATCGACTGGGAAACTGCGGCTTGGCTTCCAAGCTACTGGGAGTACACCAAGTCGTACAATTTGGCATGCGAGGGATCCATAACTTCCGAAGATTCATGGAGGGAGTGGCTTCCAGAGATGTTGGAGCCCTTTGAGGAAGAGCGTCAGGTTGATCGAAAGGTCGTCCCAATACCAAGCGTACATTTCTTTTAGTGCTATTAGTATGCTACAAACAGGACATCATTTAACAACGGCATCTGTACTATTTCCTCGTTATGTGGATCTGCAATAATCCACCCGTACTTGGTGGAGGATGATCGAGATCGATGAGAGCTAAGTCTCGTTGAATTTGAGAAGGGAGACTTTCACAGCGATGTATACCGGAGCACTGATCAAGATAGGTCCACCATCGACGGTGTTCCCCACAGAATTAGCCGTCATGATTCCCCTCTTCATTCCGACGATAAAACAGGCTGCCTTCAGGTTGATGTGCGCGTAGAAGGCATCACGGTCTGCTATATTCCCAGGAGGTTCCTCGCAGAACCACTCTTTTGTTTGAATCTTTTGTAGAGTAGGAATGACCCACTGTACATAGGACCAAGTATTACGACCACTAAGCAACGCGCAGGAAGGATGAGACCCCCCAACAACCTCAACTTTCCCCGAGCAGCATCATGTGATCGTGAACTTCCTATATCTGAGATGTAAACCTCCGGCCGCGTACGTTTGTCGTAGACAGTCCTAGTCAACAGCCGCGAACATGTTCAGAGTTTTGAAAGATATTAGCTATATTCAATTGTCCCGGATCCCCGACTCGTCAGATATCAATCTAGCACACTCAAAGTTTTGTCGGCCTGCAAGGTTTACGAGCGGGATTCTTGTGTCCTTCGTTGCTTTCGACCCCTTGCCTTCCAGTGCTTTCTGTGTCCACGCATGTGAGAACATGCTCCTTCGATTGGGCACATCGGTATTAAAGCTGTGCTATTACATGTAGCAGAGGATGTTTGAATAGCTTCGTCAGTTTTCTGCCACTGCCCATTGCCATGGAGAGCCATTGCACTTATACTGATACGATCTACCCATTTAATGGTATGGTTTGGGATCTCGACGTATCGTCCAAGACATGATACGCAGCAGAATGACAAGAAATGCAAAGAGACACAAGCAGCTGTGATTGCATGTTTACAAGTTCCAGTACAAGGAAGACTGAGTCTAATAGATATGTGACGCGGAGAGAGATATGCATGTAGGGGGGATAGGATAGATGAGGGGTATGTCTACAACAATAAAATAAAGTACAGCGGTGGGAAAAGCAGAATTACGCAAGGATAGTAAACTTGAGCTGTTCACCCTCCTTCTCCACCTTAATGGAGTTCATGTCATCAACGATGTAGTGAGCACCGCAGTTCTCGATCTTCGAGCGCTCGTGCGAAGTGCACACGGCGATGACAGTGGCGCCTGAGGCAACGCCAGCACGAATGCCAGAGGGTGAATCCTCGAAGACGACACACTTGCTCGCCTCAAAGCCGAGGCACTTGGCAGCGAGGAGGAAGGGATCAGGCGCGGGCTTGCCGGCCTTGAGGCGCTTATCGTCGGCGGTGATGGTAACGGGAGGAGGTGTAATACCAACGCGGGTCATGCAACCATGAGCTGGAGGGAACGAAAAGTCAGGAAATGATAAGCCATATTGGAAAGCACGGTGCACTAACCGTAAGTCTTCGCGCCGGAGGTCGCGACAGCGTAACGTCCAGCAGGTAAGCTGTCCATCACCCTCTTAACACCAGGGAGGATCCGCACAGAGCGGTCAACGGCAGCAGCCTCAATCTGCCATGCGTCGAGCTGATGCTTCAAGAGCTTGGGGTTCCACTCTTCCCCCCAGACCTCGTCGTCCGCACCGCCGATAGCGGAGTCATCGAAAGTAGGTTCGTAGACTTGTGCTTCCGGAACGGAAGACATACGGAGGGCAGAGCCCAGGCGAGCGCCGAAGGAAGGACGACGAGCTTCGGTACCAGCGAATGAGGATGCACGGGATGAAGGCGCAGATGAACCGGGCGTCAAGTCAGGCGTAGCGAAGCCCGACGAGGCAGCAGTCTCGAATGGTGAAGTGGTGGTTGAGTTGCGCCTCGAGCCGGGACCGTGACGGTTGTAGGCATCGGCGAAGAAGAGGATGGACTCTTCAAAGTTGGTGACCTCGTCGTCCATCTCGTGCGCTTTGATATGCGGCTTGAACTCGGCAAGGTTGTCGACAGCGCGCTTTCCGTGGGTGGCGGCGATGACATGGTGGGGGTCCTGCCCGATGTCCTTTGCGACTTTGCCCCAGGCAGCTTCTACAGCTTGGATAGAGTCAGTGAGTGTGCCGTCCTAATCAATGACACTAGGGGAGTTAGATTTGGCAACCACGATAAAGAAAGTACACACCATGTCGAAGAGGACAGCGTCGGCGTAGAAGGAGGTAGACATGATTGGTTATGAGAAGATAAGGCTGAGGGATGAGGGCGTTGGTAAATGGGTTGAAAAGTTGGTTGACGACTTTATTCGTTGTTCCCGCTCACATTTATACGAATCCCAAAACATTTAGGGGAGCGATGACGACTGATTGAAATTTCCCAAAGCAGCGCAGGCGACGAATAACCACAGATACAGCCACCAATCGGTCAAGATCTTCATGCATATCGTAATTTCATGCCGCTCCACGACACTCCAAGATCAGAAAATTTTACGAACCTCGACCGGAAGAAGGATTCGTGCACTCCAAAAGACAATGAAAGGTCCGATTGACAAGTCGAATGCTTTCGTAGTATTGCATCGCCATACGGGAAACGAGATAGGTAGACACATAGACAGTCGTCGTGGTGGCATGAAACGGTTAAGTGGCAACGGTTACTATTCTTGGTAACCTCGCCGTTCGCCGCGATACTGCGTTCCCACGCCTCCACGTGGCGACTCGGTCTACCGACGCCATGCCGCTCCTTTGACTCAGCTTTGACTCCTTTCTTTCACATAGTCCCGCATCCCTTCTCCGCATAATTCTGGGAGCCAATCGCTCGTATCTAAACCGCCCGCTCAAAGGACGTCAACGGTGGAGCGGTGACGTCGCTCGCTTATTCTTTGTTACCGCCGATTTGGTGAACGTGTGAACATGAACTTCCTCATCCTTTGATGTCAAAGGTACATCAATTATTCTGCTCCCCTACGTGTACACAACCCCTCTTGCGCTGCAGTGGAGCCAGGTGCAGATGGCGACTTTCCTTTTATGGTCTACTTACGCCCATTCGCTTTCTAATCTATCCCTGGTTCCTAGCCATCTTCGCCCAACTTGGCACAGAAAGCAAAGCATAGAGCAGCTTTGCTCTACTCGGAAGGCTTCGATGTTCCCGAGAAGAAAGGACGGTATTCTGGTAGCTCCACCGCCTTTGTCGTTTCGACCCCTTTTCTTTCAAGTGCAAACTAACTTCGATTCGATCTTCTGGGACGCGGTAGTACGCCACTTTATTCTGCGCCGCTGCCGAGTTGGGTTCTCTGCGTTATCTGAGGGATGACATGATTCCCTTCGCATATTTCGCGCTCATTTCGAGCTTGAGCTTGATTCTGTCTACACGTCCAGTGACAGCGCTGGATTAGCGCTCGCCAACGTCTCCTGGTGGACACTAATTAGCGCCTGCTGTTTTGTCTAAGGAATTCACATGCTCAGTCTTTACTACTAATTTCCGACTCTCTGATATTCTTCGAACTCTCGAAGTCCTTCTTATGATGTCTACCGCTAGGCTCGCAGAATGACGAATTCCCGGCGACGGCCCAACCCAACAGGAGCAACGGTGCGCGATGAGAGCCGTCCAGCGTGGCAGATAGCTGTCTAGGGATTACGGGAAAGGTCAATGCGGTGCGCACGAGTTTGCTGAGTGAATATCCATACCCTTTGGGACGAAAATGTGATCCCATCCAGAGGGTGGGGAGCAGCCGACTTCCGCTGTCTCTCTACATCACGAGCACTCCATCGTGGGGGAGAGGCACGTTGATCAACTGTGGGGAGAATCTGGGGAGATTAAAAACGCTGGGCGACACTGGCAGGCATAATGCGCCACATTTTGCATTGGTTGTTCTTCCGAAATAATATCAGAAGAAATTCTACCTGTGCGAAGTACTTCTAAATTGGCGCGCTTGACCACGAGTCACTTCGCTGTGGTGCGATAACAATCGTCATCCACGCTTCCTTGTTTTCTTGAACAGAACTAGTTGTGGAGGGGAAGTCGCCGACAAAGGAGGAATCAGCTCATGACTCTCATGCATATCATTTATGCGAGATGTAATCTCCGTATCCACAAAGAAAATGAAAAGGACATGAGTACGAGACTACGAAAGCATACTGGAAGCACGGACACGTGATCGTCATCCCAGCCTCTCCTGCAGTTGTCCCAGCGCGCCCAGTGCCCTCCGCAATTTATCCTCAACTTCTCTTCTCGTGATTGTACCGTCAACTGATCCAGCCAGCGCCTGCTCCACCAACGACTTAGCCCATTGAATTGCTCCGTTATGATTGACACTCGCAAGGGCCGTCGGGAGGCAATGGGTGAGTGGCGTGTCTGTTTGATAATCAATGTCAGTATTGTCAAGAAAGAGAACAAATAGCACATACCGCCCAAGGTCAGACTAGAAGGTAAAAGGCCTAGAGGCGTCAGGGGATCATTTGAAGTCGATGCTAGTATCGTGGCGTTGTGTTCATCCATCATGGTAGTACACGTAGGAGATTCCGGAGTATAATATCTAGCTGTGGCGGAGAGCATAGGTCCGAGCTGTGTATCGAGTTCTTGAGAGACTGATATGTGCGTTTCCGTTGCTATCTCTGGAGAGCCGTCGATGTGAATATTCTCCTCAGGCTGCAGATACGGTTCATAGTAGAATGCGTCGCACAACGTATAGTCATGCAAAACGGACGTACCTGGGTGCTATTTATCCCCACTGACATATCCACCTCTGGACTGACGAAAGTTCTTGGGGACGAACCCAGATCTTCGTCCTCTTCCTTCAAAACCTATTCGATAGTACCGTCAGTAGATTTGTTCAGATGTCAGAATGTGGCGGAACGACGACTTACCTCCATCTCCAGGTCGTCAGAGTCAGAGTCGATTACAACCTCAATAACCTTGTTTCTCAGCTCCTCGTCCGGTGGATCATCCTCGAAGATCTTGTTCCTCGGAGGTGGTGTCGTACCAACTGGACAGAATATGGACCTTCTAGAACCTACACTCTGCTTCATCCCACCACTCCTCGGCTTTGGAACAGTTTCCTTCTTTCGTTTCCGGCGACAATCAAGGTGTAATTCATTTATCAGCGCATCCACCACCTCGTTCCCCGACCTCTGCAAGCCGCAGAGCGTAGTCGCTCGATACCTCCGCTCTAGAGACAAGCGACTGCATCCGATCGCCATGTCTCGACAGCGGACGCACCGAGCGGTATTCTCTGCGGGAATGCACGTCGCACCCTTTCGTATACAGGAATCACAACGCTTCAAACAGTTGAAGTGGCGCAGTATGATCACGGAAACGACCTTACTAGATGTTTGCTGTTCTCCAGCCATTCCTTCGAGATGTTGAACCTCCTCCATTCCGCCGCGAACCTCGCTTTCAGATCTTCGGTGATATCCACGCGAGTGTCGTCGCTGTCAGATGCCAGAGAATCCGGGACGCTGTCCTCGGTCGATGCACGAAAGAACTTGGTAGGTTTCTTGATTGTTTTAAGAGGCATGTATGATAGCGGAAGAAGTAGTTTGTGTTCAACACGTTGTTTCCCACAGTTCACGATCCCACGCGAGACCCGAAAGTTTAACTGGCGGCGAGCGCGTGCACACTGCAGAGCGTGAAGATACAGTATAATAATCAACCGACTAGAGTCCCTTTCAATCATGTGTTTGTGCGCCACACATCAGCACCAACTGATCAAATGATAGAGGCAAACAGATTTAAATCAACTTCAAAATTTACAGCCCCTACGCTGCTCTGTCTCGTCGACCAGCACCCTCATGGATTAGTAGCTGGGATACATATTTAGAGCGGTCACTGAGCAGAAAGCCGTCGTGCTAAACACAGAAGAGCAGATGCAGACCACCTTGCGCAGCAACACAAGCCGCCACGAGGTGAAGCGCGATTTCAAAACGACGGCGACGGCGAGCGTCGAAGCATTGACGTCGAGTTCGGACAAGGGGGTTTGCGGGATCATAATGTTGCATTGGGTGAGATAATGTAACGATATACAGCGACCACGCAAGGACGCCTTGAGCCCAACCCGATTGAAAGAGGAGGACAGGAGAGGTGCCCATCGATGGACAATGACCTGGTGTAATTGATTTGGTAATACGTCAACATAAAGTCGGCGCTCCCCTACGAATGACAAGACTTGGTGAGAACGATAGGACTTTGACGGGAAAAAGAACGCACTGGGAGGCTTGCTTGATCTCTATCGCGTGATAGGGTTCTGGCAGCCATTGCAGGAATGTACGGTATCCCGTCTATCGATATTGGTTAGAGAAGATGAGAGGTTGAGGAGGTAGCAACGCACCACCGAGAGCAGGCTCTCGAGCGACTGGAATCCATAGAATAGCATTCAGGGTAATGTTGCCATTCCCTTGCAGCCTACGAGTGAGCTTCTGGGTAAAAACATTAGATCGCAAGGAGAGGTAAGCAGCATAGAGAACGTACCACACATCGGGGTAAACGTTGGGGTCAACCAGAGTTCAACGATGCAGAAAAACGGAATATATATGGCATCAATGGGCTTCAGAATCAAACAAATACCGGCAGTGATGGCCGTGTCTACGCCACACTGTACTCTTGACTATCAGGGAGAATGGAGGATAGAGAAGCAGGTATTGCATTTTGCATTTGCGTTTGTAATCATAAAGTAGTGCTATAAAGCTGTAGATATAAATGACGTGTAGAAGAGAATTGAAGCTAGAACTGGGCCCGTATTGTAGAATAATATGTATGTTACGGTTCAGCGCTTAGAGATGACGCGAGGGGAAGGGATGGAGGGTCCGGATTCGTTGGAAACGTCGACTGAATGTGCGGCCTTGGGCTTCGAAGGGCGCCGGCGGTACTGGTAATGGGGATATTTCTCCTTGTGATCCCGCTTTTCCTGCTCCGCGAGTGCTTTCCAGTGAGCTTTATCCTCGAGAGACATCGATTTCCACGCTTCGGCAGCTCCTTTCGAATCTTTGGCGACCTTGTCTTTAGTAGCAGGGCCATTGTTTTTGCCAGTCTCATGGGCGTAATGCGATCGGAAGAGAAGGAAGCTATTAGAGGGACGGCGGATTCTGTCGCCTGATTCGCTATGCGTCTGGAGAGTAGATCGAGGCTTAGAGGCTTCCATGGTGGGCGCTGGTTGTGGGATGAGGATGGTGGACTGCTAGTCAGGGCTATTTAAATGACCATGCTTTGACCGTCTCTATTGTAGTGGTCCTATCGTCATCATTGCATTGAACACATTGACCGTGTTACAATCTCGGGACTTGATGCGTTGTTGTGGGAGTTTGTTAGGGCCCTAGCGTCACAATTGCTTGGGGGCCCAGTCGTCAAACACCGGTATACGACGGATGAAAGCACAAATAGAGAAAAAATGACAAGATCATTACCCATATGATTGACGATATAGAATACAATATCTCGTTCACAATTCGCGCACACGGGAGCGCCTTCCCGTATATGTTTCTTCACCGGTCTAATTGACATAACTTACAGATAGAAATGCGACGATTGGGAGTTCTTTTACCGCAATTATTTGTAGATGAGAATATTTTCAATGCTTTCAAGCTGTCCGTATTACCTATAACATCACCTGGTTTGATTGGGCGTGCGCCACACCTCCATGTAAGTTGGCTAAGTCCTGGGCAAAATGACAACGCGAATGTAAGAAGATGTTCCATTTGTTTGTTTGACCGAATACAGTTACGTGGGTTATCATAAAGGTTCGTTACTGTCGGTAATCATAAATAAGATAAAGAAAAAGAGAAATCATCGCCATGTGTGGCGCTCAGGCTTGCCTCCTGAACCTGGAGCTCTGGGTCTCAAACATGGCAATGGGATAGCGGAGCGAGTCTTCGTCGTGGAATGACCCGTTTCTCTTCAATGTCGATTTAAGAAGAAAGGGAGTGGAGGTAGACTGGAAGCGAGAGGTAGCGCTAGCGGTGGCCAAAGGATTGTCCATGTCCATGTCAGAGGAGGAAGACTCAGAGGCGCTGGAGTCCTCTTTCTCCGACTCGGACTCGGCATTTCCTTCGTTCATCGAAACGTCAGCCTGGTCACTCCACGAAGCCTCAGACGCAGTTTCGTCCTTCAAAGGCTCCGATTGAACAGGCGCAGTCACGAGCTCCCATCCTTCTCCACACGAGGTGTGTCCTTTCGCACCCTTCGAGGCCTTTGTCTTTGCCGGCCCGGGTTTGTACTTGTAGTTGGGATACTGCTCCTGATGTTCCCGCTTCTTTTCTTCGGAGAGCTCATACCAAGGAGCTTTATCCTCGGGCGACATGCTCTTCCACATTTCAGAAGCGGTCTGTGAGTCCTCAGTGACTTTTGCCCTACTGCCAGGCACTGGATCTCCGATTTGGCGAGTGGCTGTTTGAACGTAATGCGTGCGAAAGAGAATCCAGGCGTTGCAGGGACGAGGGATGTTGTTCGAGTCGAGGGCTGTTTTGGTGGCTGGCATGGAGAGTGTTGGTGGTAGATGGAGAGGAGAATGAGATATATTTCTGAGGCTATTTAAGCACTTTTCGGCCATTATGCGGTCTTTTCAGAGGGGTTCAATGAGGTTTCCATTGCACTAGACCTGTCAACGATCGGCATTGTCTCGAAAGCGCGCGTCGCTCTTACGAACAATGGCATATCGCGAATTCGCACGTGTGCGCGAGAGATCGAAGTATCTCACGCCACAGTTCAACAAAGAACGAATACACCAAACATCATGAGACCACTGACCCAAGCACAACTCAATTTGGGCAAAACATTGTATTTGCATCGGACTTGACAAAATACAATAACAATGAATCGCTCGATGACCTGGGGTAGTTGATTTGGCAGAGAAACGAGGACTAAGAGCAATGCTGATAGTCCACGTATGTATTCACCCAACCACGATTATCCGCAGATGCTACATGCATGATAAGTATGGCGCGCAAAAGTCCGGACGATCTGAACGACTCACGGTGTCGACATCTTCGGATCCTACTACGCAGTACCCTAGGATGTCTATCCGGGCAGAGACTTTTGCCATACCCGGGAATATGTTCAGGTGCAGTGCGAAACCACTAACAAGAAGACAGATGAGTTCTCGATTGCGATCCGGAACAAAACGACGCACCACCCAAGTAGCGCCTCAAGAGTGGCACTGACGAAGCACCCTACCTATTCATGATATCAGCAATACTGTTCTGATCCAACAATCGAAAACATACAGAGCGTCTTCGGGGACGAAGCCAAGGTGTGGACATGCGGCCAGAAGGTTTATGTACACGATCAGTAGCCTTGCAAATGCAACAAACAACGGCACTGATGGCCGCTGAATGCGACGCCACATATCATTATGTCAGATATAACCTTGATCATGAATAGATTTAGTACACTTTCTACTACTTATCAGGATGGATACTACTCATGCTGCGTAAACATCTTTGACCTGCTTCCACTGGTGTCCCTTCCAAAGCGCATTCCCGCTCGACGATCTCTTTTCTACGACTTCTTTTGATGCAGCATCCGTCAGTATATACCCAGTCCTAGAATTTCCCTCTTCCGCCAACCTATGTAGCTCCCGCACAATTGGCTGATCTATCTCCTCAGGAGAAACGTAGGTGATTTTCTTGCCTAGAACCTGGGCAACCTCCTGGAATGTAGCGGCGTGCCCTTCGATAAGCAGGCTCTTGTTGTATAGCTCGGGGAGATGGATCGAGGTGAGTATATGTGCCACGTAACCTGCGAAAAAATATAAGCATCTTGCCCATCGGATAAATCAGCGACATACCTCCGATGTCGGAGAGTGCGGTAAAGCTCACTTTCTTGTCGCCTTTGCCTGCAACGACGAATTCACCGGGCTTGGTGGCGCTCGATGTCGCCCAGGGGATGAATTCAGTGAAGAGGCCTGTCACCACTCGGATGGTGGGAATACCGATCTCCTGGATCTTGGCTGTTCATGCATTCAGTGCCAGTATTAGGTTGAGCGTATGGTGAAAACGCGACGTACCCAGTGCTGCGTTCTTTGCTCCGAGAAGGCTCCCAGGAGGATAACCTTCCGTGTTGGCGCCGAACTCGTTCGGCACGAAGAGTTTCACGCCTGCTGCTTTGGCGGCGCGAGCAATGGCTACTTGGACAACGGAGATGACGGTTTCAGTGTCATGACCGGTACCGCCGAGTCCAAGAGAGATGACAACCGCGTCGACCGCATGCTCCCTGAGAACCTCAGCCACCTGCGTCTCGTTGGTGTAGTCGACGGAAGCAGTCTTTACTGCGGCGGGAACGTCTTTGAGCTTGGATGCGTCTCTGGACAATAGAAGGACTTTGGCGCCTTGTTCTACGAGGGCCTGGGCGATCGATAATCGTTAATGGGAAGAAAGGGATATAGTGTTGAGCACATACGCTCACGATATGCTTCCCGAGTATTCCGTAGCCAAAGACTGCGACTGACGTAGATGGCATGGTGGGTAATTCGATACCATGAGAGAGGTGCTATAGAGCGTTAAGTACTTTGAGATGTCAGCACTGCCTAGTGGCGTCTCGGCCTGAGAACGTAAGCGTCGTTGGTTAGGATATCTGAGAGATATCTAAGCAGATTTGATGGATCTGCAAATTACTGTAAGTAAATAGTGTGTCAGAGCCACGCCCGACGGGACGATTTCCCTAAGTACACATAGACCAGGTGGTGATTGCACCCTTCAACCTTGCTGTCAATGTTGACCAATGACCACGGCTGAGTAAGATCTTCAAATGCATGAGACACTGAGTTTGCGTGAATGTCCAAGCTTGCCGATTTTCGCGCTCATCTGACGTTAGCGATGTTGCATAAACATTCTGCGTCTTCTGAACATGTAAGCGTATGATAGAATTTGTTCTACTTGCCTTTTTACTCTGATCAGACACAAAGTGTTGGAGATTACCAGGTAGCCTGGCACCGATTGAGCAAGAAGGTAAGAGAACCATGACCATACAAGCGCAGGTGTCTTGAGTTGAACCAGGTCAGCCAGTGTTCCGCCGACGCTAAATACTGGGAATACGAGAGGAGCGTTGTGATATGTTCCGCTTGAATAGAGGCGGACGCAGAAGCTGAGGCCCGTAGTTATAGGACGAGTTCAAGTTTCTCGAGCGCATGAATACTTCCACTATTCGTCCGAGATTTTGGTGAACGTCGACTCCGAAATGCGTGGCACTGGGTAGAGTTTTCGAATATGATAACACCAGCAGCGATCGTAAGACGTGAACTGGTTGGAGAGGCGGGTTCCGCCCAAATTAGACGCGTGAGAAATCGGGCCTCGAGGCCGGCGAGTATCATTGGACATCTTGTCTTCCGACCATCACGACGACGACGACGACCAAGTAACGCCCAGCTATGTCCGACCCGCCACCAAAGAAGATTGGATCTTTACGCGACCGCATCGCCGCCTTTGAGAAGGGCAATTCGACGCCTGGCCCTGCACCAGCACCGGCGCCACGTCCAAAGCCTGGAAACCTGTCATGGAAACCTCGCCCTCCATCTCCATCGACGGAGCCATCGACGACTGCGACTGATGACATTGTAGTCGAGAAGAAGACAGGCGGAATGTCTGCATCCGATGCGAAGGAAAGCATCGGGAAGGGCGGGAGCCTGAAGGACCGTATGGCTGCTCTTCAAGGTCACGGGGCGTTCGGTGCGCCTGCGCCTCCCCCAATTGCTCCAAAGCCAGCTGTAGAGCGTCCAAAATGGAAACCGCCCCCTCC